>AWWV01015120.1:0-30301 GCA_001974805.1 Corchorus capsularis
CCTGCTGGTGTTCTCCTAATGGTCCAAATAAAATTGCTTCCATATCTTGCAGCCTTGTTTAATATTGATCACATGTAAAATTTACCTTAAATTAATTAAAAACCTAAAACTCATAATCTTCAACCTACAAGGAACATTCATAGAATTCATATGTCACCAACTATATATAAGCTATTTCATTTTCTTAACCGGTTCTCTAACCACACTAATCATAATTCGAAGCTGTACTCAACGTTACTAAAATTTATGATTAACATAATCCCTTGAGGCTCATTAGTCATTAGTCACAACCATGTCCTTGTCTTCAATGAGAAAACTTAACTATCTTTTTCCAAAAGTAAACCCATTAATTATCTCATAGGTTATATACTTTGTGGAGTTTTTCAGTTTGGACGGCTGATGATAAGGCTATAATTTTTATACCTGACATAATACGTGTACCAATATACAAATATATTTTGTTTGGCCGAATACCTCTACCATAAATATATATATATGAGCGATCATGAGCATCTTTGGCATTCTTTTTGTTAGTTGCACAGTTGCTTTCAGATTTTGGCAGCTTCCCCTTGGGTAGCTCTTTGCACAAAAGGGCAAAAACCAAGTACTACAAGATATTCTAAGCAGTCAATGTTTCATATATATTTTACTAATATATTACTATCAATTAATCAATGTCATTACTCATTTAGTTATTATTATCCAATAAGTATTGTTGAAAATTTTCACAATTGCTCGCATGCAATTTTTTGGATTACATGGCCCCCTTGATTTGTTTTTCGGCCAATAAATTTATATGTGTATACTTTATTAATCTTTGTTCTAATCAAGTATTCCGGAACGTTGATGTGAAGGATATCGTACTTTTTACTCATAGAAAGCATTTATAATATAGAAATGTTAGATATAGCTTCATGGACTGTTGGTAAACTACTAAACTCGTAGTTTATTAATAACTCTAACAAATTTAAATTGCGCGTCTCTACTCTACATTAATTTTCCTTCATTTTCCAAAGTTATTAAGAACATAATTCCCTTCAACGTGTAGTACTCCCTGTGTTCCTATTTATAAGTCATCACCCCTTATTCCTTTTTATTTGTCATCTTACAATATCAAGAAAGCATTAATTACCTATTTTCCAAATCTACCCTTCTTTAATTAAAGAAAGATAATGAATATGTGAGTATAGATGAATATTTAATTAAGGGTGTTATGGGAAAGTAGACTAAAATATGCATAAAATTTACAAACTAACTAACTTTTAACTACTTTTCTTGGTTGAAAATGTTAGTTATCCATGATTTATAATAAGGAATAGAGGGAGTAGTATATTAGAATAAGAAAAGTAATATGCCTAGTCAAAAGCATATTCGGATATTCCCATTGTTTACACAAAAAATGCATGGGAAAAGGTTGTGTGGGTTTGACAAGTTTAGTAAATAAATTGCTATTAGTGGGCATGCCACTAAAACCCATCTCTCTTTAAAAAACACTGTTCAACCTTTGTCTCTTGAATGTCTCAACCTCTCACCTAAATGTCCGTCGACATGTACTCCACAATAAAAATTTAATTTTATGCCCACCAACCAGATCATAGAGAAAAAAAAATACTATATACTATACGTATTTCGACCTAAATTTCCCACTATCAATCATTCATGGCCTTACTTAAGACAGAAGTCGCTATTCAGGCCCTCATAAATAGTCTCCATATGTGCCCCCAAATGTAAACCAACCTTATAGCCTAATTCATCCCTTACACATTTCCATTGAACAACAGAAACAAAACAAAAAATGGGATTCACCCTTTATCTAGACACCATTTTAATTCCATCCAGCATCTTCCTTACATTGGGTTACCATGTTTATCTTTGGCAATGTTTCAAGCACAAACCATCCGCGACCAAAATCGGAGTCGACAAATTAATCCGAACAACATGGTTTTCAGACATAAGACAAGTAAGTTTATTACCTACAAATTATAACTATAGATGTTGAAATATGAATCTCTTTTCTGATTTTAACCTAGTTGATTTTCCAATATTGCATTTATAATTAATGCAGGGTGATGATAAGAAGGGTATGTTGGCAGTTCAAAGCTTGAGAAACGCTCTAATGGCCACCATTCTCACTGCTTCAATAGCCATTATGATTAACTTAGCCTTGGCAGCTTTGACCAACAATGCTTTCAACGCCGGCGCACGTCTTTTCAACAGTGAAATCTTCGGGTCGCAATCTGGAAAAATGTATTCTCTAAAGTATGGTTCGGCATCATTGCTTCTGTTGGTTAGCTTCTTGTGTAGCTCCATGGCGTTGGCATTCCTTATTGATGCCAATTTCTTGATTAATGCTTCTTCCGCGCGCGCCGATGGTGATCATAAAGAGTTGTCATTCTCGTCTCGTGCCTATACACAGGAGATATTCGAAAGAGGGTTCGGTTTGGCTCTGATTGGGAACAGGGTGCTGTGTGTTACGTTTCCAATGTTGTTGTGGATGTTTGGTCCGTTGCCTGTGGCACTGTCGTCGGCTGCTTTGGTTTGGGGCTTGTATGGACTTGATTTTGCTGCTGTTCCTGCCAAGTTCAGTTGAAAATTAATGAAACTGATTGAAAAATCTAATACCCTTTTACACTTGAAACTTGAATCTGTTTTGTAATTATACAGATGTTGATGAAAAACAATACTAGAAAGTATGAAAATGTTGCGTTTCTATGAAATTTTATTTGCTACTATAATATATGATTTGGGCCCCTCAGTTATTAGAAATATTTGAAATGGATCAATGGCCCAAGCTGGCTACATGCACCTGGCTAGTAACGAGTCCTGATTCATTCTATTAGTGGGGTGGGGACTGGGGAGTGACCCATGACGAAAATACTTTTCTTGACCTTTAAGACTCCTGTTCCAAAAGGTGAAATTCAAGTGGTAAAGAATTGTCCATTTAGCTCTGATTTTCATTCCACATTTTATTGGGCCCAACTGCTTAATCCATATTCATCCTTTGTTTTTTTGGCATTATTTTCCTCTTGATGTTTTGTTTCATAAAATCCACTTTCCTCAAATCTCCATTTTTTCTGTGCATTTGATTTAGTTATTTAGTATAGTCTTAGTATTCATGTATGAAAAAGTTTAGATGCAATTTAATTGATGTTTTTCCCTACTATGTGTATATGCAATGCACTCAAGTATCTAAATCAATCGAGCTTTTTAAAGTAATAATTTAAAATTATACGGATGCACTAATCTAATCGTAACCGAAATTTCAAACTATGTTTTTCCCAGCTTGGGCGGTTAGGTCATTTTTAAATTTTTTTTTAAAAAAAATTAAAAAAATATTTTTACCTCATTCGATGGCGAACGTTATTGTCTATTTTCGGAGTTCTCAGCTTGTTTTACGTTAGTAATTAGCTTGGAGGATTCAGAGGATTTGAAATGTTACAAAATGGAGCAAAAGGTGAAAGTGTCAAAAATTATAAAAAATGGACGGTATTTAGCAAAAGGGGGGTGGTACTTAGCAAACCTCTTATTAATAGCTAGCGTGTAAGATTCTTATATTAATTAATTAACTTATACATATTCAGATTTTGTCAACCTCAAGTACAAAACATGAAAAATAGAATTCAAGAATAAGCAAATCTTGAGTTGAGAAGAAACCATAGATTAAACAGTCCTGAAAAAACCGATGCCAAAAGAAAAGTCCTGAAAAAAACCATGTTACATTCGTAAGTGGTCCCATATTTCATAGTATATATACTTGGCCTGGCATTATTGATGTGGCATGGAATCTAGGAAAAAAGTTGCTTCACTCCATATATAACTGAACAAAATAATACTACTATAACTCAACTCAAAACAAATTATATATGATTGAGCCCCAAAATTATAAAGAATTGGGAAGACCCATCTCTCAAAACCCACGTGGGGAGCAAGGCAATTCAAAACCAGTATAAATTCACAGCACAAAATGAGAAAAGATATCTCATGTAGTTTTCTCTCATTCACATATAACTTTGTAAAAAAATTTCCAAAGCAAAAAGATGCTTTAATGATCAGTTGATGTCGAAAGTGTCCCTTTAAGCAACTTTGGTTTGTTTCTTTTTTCTATTCTTTCACTTTCAAAACCCTTGTGTCCATGGACCATGAAATTGGCTTTTGTCATTTCCACCACTATCTCATTCTGATGTGTATCTCTTTTGGATTTATGCAATCAACTTTTTTTTTATCTTGCCTTTTGCATTACGAGCACGGCATGGAGCATGGACCGTCGAATTTGTGATCATAAACATTTTGGGATGCAAGCTTTTTTGCAGATTGTTATTATATTGAATATTTCATGCCATATTCAATCAAAAGTTAAACATAAGTAATTATACATATAGCAATGTGTGATCTCATTGTCATTTTGACACTAAAAAAGTAAAAATTTGGGAAGTGAGGAAAGTGTAAAGCTACTGAAGGAATCGCACAATAAATATTAGAAAAGTTTCCTTTGTTTCGAATTTCACAATGTGATATTCGATTCTGAATTAGTGAAGACCCATTATAATTATGAAGTTCCTAAAAGAAAATTGGAGATATATATCTAGTTTAGCAAAATTTGCTACTCGACAATCTTGGGTTAGTAGATACTCTATAAAACATTGATTCAGAATCACTCTCCCTCCTTTCTTTTGTTTATAAGATAAAATGTCATTGGACATAATTATACTAACAGTAGCTATCAATTTTGTCACACTCATTAATGTCCTTCAATAAGATATTTGAGAGACGAAGTAATACATATTTTTATATATAATTTGATTTCTTATAAAGTTGTTAAATAATTGAACCTTACGTCGGCCCCACTACTAGTACAGCAAACTAGAATAATAGAATTTAGGGTTTCTATGGATGGATATATTACTTATTATTAGGATATATATATATATATATATATATTGTCACCTTCAAACCTTGGTAGGAAAGGCAAACTTTTTTTTCTTTTTTTTTTTGATTGAAAATAGGAAAGGCAAACTTTGTTTAATTTTGATTTGATTTTTTCATTATTTTGGGGAGAATATTGATGTCTTTTGTATCATTAATTATCTTGTGATGTGGGTGATGATGCATTTCATAATAGTCTTGTTTATGTCACCCAAGAGCACTTGCTATCTTATTGAACACTATATATGTATACCCTTCTCTTTTTTTTCTCTTTAATGGGCTCCATTTATACTCTTTTTTAAGTGCGTGATTCGTGTTATAGGTGGCATATGTTGAATAATGGCTTCAAAATGCAGAAAATATTAAACATTTTAATTTATTTATACCATATATTCAACATATATTATATAGAATAATTTTCTTTTTGAAAGGCATATTAGTATATAGAATAATTAAAATATAGTTTGATCCATTTGGTCATATTTGTACGAAAATGTGAATGAATATTTGTAGGAATCTGAATCTCCCTCTCTCCTTTTTCAATTTTTGAAAATTTTGTGAAATGATTAATTGATTGCTTGACCTTGACAATATATACATATTGTAGCTGACCAAACGGCAAAACACAATTATCATTTGAAATTAAAGTTTTATGGCATATAAGCGGTTTTAAAACCCAAAAAAAAAAAAATTATAGAAGCATTATATACGAAAACTTTCATACACAAATCATTATCCCATCCGTTATCTAAATGTTGCAGCTCAAAATTAAAGATTTTTGGTTGGACATGAGATTGACAGACAGTTCATGAAACGCTAAAAATCTAGTTCTATGGCTTAAATATTGTTGATTTGTTTCTATCTTTTTACTATACCTGTCTTTAATCTGTAGCTCTATTTTTTTTCCTTGCCATGTATGGCAACAAGTCACTTCAAATCCTATATCATGTCATTTTCTCTAGATTAATATAATAATAATATCTTCAAAGATATTGTTAATTTCCTTCAGTCAATCTTTGCACTTTTAGAATGAAAATAGTACTACGTACATATGATGATGTTTTAACTTTAATAAGAAGAACATGGACATATATCATGAAATGAAATGTTCATTTTCCACAACATGTTTTCTTTCTGTTCACATTATAATTCTATTCTAAGTTTCTAAAACATGTTGATGTAATAAAACATATATTGATATATTGCAGCAATAAAATTTTACAAGGGGACGTGAAAAGTTCCATAGACACATGAGCTTGCAATATTTGAAGAGCCTTTTTGCACAATTTGAAACTGATCTAATTCTAAAGAGTACAAAGAAAACTAATACATTATGATCTTTTATCCTCAGTTCTTCACTAATTAAGTACGTACTAATATAGCCAACAGTACTAATTAACTGACGCTCAAAACTCAAAGTCATCAAAATCAACAGAATCCACCACCCCAGCAGCAGAGATCACATCCTGATCTTCAGCAGACAACATTGTGATTGGAGCTGATGAGGCGAACGTTGTGAGGTGATGATAAAAGATAATCAGATGATGAAGAAGAGGACCGGTTGCAAGTAATGTCACTTGCAGGCTGCTGCAAATCTGATTCCTTGGTCTCCTGCTTTACTGGTGATGGGAAACATGAGAAAAAAGGGTCGTCTTGTTTGGTGTTGTTTGTAAAGCTGAGGAGAATTGAAGAGTCATTGGAAGTAGTGGAATCCAAGATGAGTTGGGAAGCTTTGAGCAGAGTTTTGCAAGTGTGATGGCCATAATAGATTGTCCTGTACTTTGGTGGGTCATCTTCAATCTGCTGCACTTGCTTGGTTGCTTGGCACCCTTGATCATTCTTGTGTGTGCATCTGAAGTAGTTTCTGCAAGCAATATAATAATTACTTCTTTTCCTCAATTGGTAACTTAATTAATGATGAAAGTTAGAAGCATGCATATTATTAAGCTTCAAGATATATAACTAAATAGGGTTTACCTAAAAAGGATAACTATTCATTCATTTATGACCAATCACAACTACTTGCATTTGACAGTAAAATATGCTTAACCTAAAAAGGATGACAAATGGTTTTTGCATGTATATGAATAATGAATGCAGTTGCAATATGTGTTCTTAATTACTAGCTACTATATTGAGAATATCTATATATGACAGAAAACATATTTAAAGGAAACTTTGTCTAACCAACACATATAAGAAAGTGAAAGGAAAAGGGAAGCCACTATTTCTAAAGTTTCAGTAATGTTTTCTCTTATCCTATCCTACAGTAATAGTACTATTATTTTTGAAAAGGTTTGATGATAAAAATTAAGAAATGAAAACAATAGATTTAAACTTTGTGAAAATGATGAGAGTGTGGGAAAGGGGAAAAGTACCTTGAATGATTGGCATTGAGGATTGTTTTTTGCCCATATTTTCTCCATGCATACCCATCATCAAACAAAGTAAGGGTATCTCTTGTCCATGAGTCTCCACACTTCCTATATGGAACAAATAAAATTCCAATCTGTTGGTAAGTGAGATCAAAAAAATTTCATTATTCATATATATATTATAAAGTGAGGAAAGAAAGTTTTACATAATAATTTATTTTTGTTAAATTAACAAAGATAAATTAATGAATTGAGAGTGTATATGGATCTAAGATTAAATAAAATCAGATGACGAAAAAGATGATGATTTGTGCATAAAAACCCAGAATAGATTCAGATTCAATGAATTGTGAGATATCTAATTATTATAATATGGGATATGTGTTTTCTTTCTTTTTCTAAAAAAGTTTAAAGTATATAATTATAAAATGATTTATGTAGTCATCAATATCATATAATTCTACATATTATACACAAAAAGACTCAGATTGAATGACTGTAACAAGATACTGATTAAACCCTTGTAATTACCTACTAACAATGTTACTATTTCTCTTAAAACTTCACACCCAAGGCAAGGCAATGAGGATGGGACCTTACTAAGCACAACCCAAACAAAAAATCAAAAATACAAACAAAAACAAAAAGGAACAAAACAAAAAATGCCCTAACTGAGAAACCAACTTGATGGATAGATTCACTTTTAGTATGTAGTAACAAAAAGGGATTAGAAAGAAATGATTATTAATATTATTACCTTCTTTTGTAACATCCTCTTCGATCTTTCCGACCATCATAACTGTTGTTGTTCCTCGGATTCAACTGAGAAACTTCGTCATAGTCTCCGCTACTACTGTTCCTTAAAATCGAAAGTGTATTTGAAAAAGAGTTGAAGATTTTCATCACTAGATCTTCGCTACCAACCAAATAATTACTACCATTGAGGAGATCTCGCAGCTGATTTGTTAAGTCCTTGCCTTTAGCAAGTTCTTCGATTGCTCTTTTTTTGTCCCACGACATGTTTTCTTTTTCCGACCAACCCTGCCGGATTTTTTTTCCGTTTTGGTTTTGGTTTTTTTTTTTTTTTAGTTTTAGGATAAACCGAAAGGAAGAGGAGACGACAACTTTATTTATATCCAAATTACTAGTAAAACGAAAAAGCAAACAGGTGGTAAATTACAGCTACATTGCAAATTCAAGGAAGAGAGAAGGAACCAAATAGGAAAATTCCACGTATAGTGGACTTCCTATTCCTATCAATCCCCACGCGCAGTTGGGTACATTGCCCCCCCCCCCCCCCCCCCCCCTTTTTTTCTTTTGAGAAGCCCAATTTAATTAGAATGGAAATTTGTCCTACTCCTTAAGTCCTTTAAGGCCACCTTTTGTTAATTAAACCTCATAAACTATATTTGGTTCTTTTTACCTAAGATTAATAAATACGAGATGGGTAGCCCGTGCTGTCGTGTCGGGCGTCTTTTTATTTTTATTCTTTTTTTTCCTCTCCGTGCAATTTATCCTTGAATCAAATATAGTTTTATTGGTCTTTTCTATATTTAATACATAAATATAGTTTCTTTCTTATCTAGTCTTATTTCATTCGACAATCATGTCCTGTTTTTAGCTCTTGCTCTTTTGACATTTGGAAATCAGTAAAACAATTAGAATGATGGTTATATAAAAGTCTAATGATAAGAATGATGGTTCTTATCAAATATGGTATGGTATGCTACGACTGCCTCTAATGATCTTATGACTCTGAGTATCCAATGAGCTCTTGGATTTTAAGTCTTTGATAGGTTAATTATAAATTTGAATAGTTTTAGCCATCAAATTGTATATGTAATGGAATGATTGTTAATTATTTACTTAAAATAAATATCATTCAATCTTTGAATCAAATATGGTTTTGTTGGTCTTTTCTATATGATGGTTATATAAAAGTCCAAAGATAAGAATGATGGTTCTTATCAAATTGTATATGTAATGGAATGATTGTTAACTATTTACTTAAAATAAAATATCATTCAACATTTAAAATGAATGAAAGTTGAGTAGGAAAAACGATTGTATCATTTTTCCTTTTAATCATCTTTTTTATAATCTTCTTGTCTAATCAAAAAAAATGAGGATGAAGGGGAATAATAGGTATGTAGGCTAATGTCATCAGTAGGCTTGAATATTGAGAAGCATAATTCCCTTTTAATCATTTTTCTTTTCAAATCTTCTTGTGTAATAAAAAAAATGAGGATGAAGGGAAATAATTAGGTATTAATTAGCTATTATTCCCTTTTAATCATATTGAATTTATTCATTATTAATTAACTATTAATTAGATATAGTATAATGGATGATTAAGGAGGGGCTTTAAATTAATATGTTAGATGTGAGAAATTACCAAAATGGGGCGATAAGGTGGCACCAGGTTAAAAGTTGAAAGGGCTTGTTAGTAATTTTCATAGGGGACAAAAATAATATATAGTGTATATATATATATATATGTGTGTGTGTGTGTGTGTGTCATAACTTGTTAGTAACTCTCTAGTATCGACCCACAAGCGGTTGGTTCAAGTGTTTTGACATTTGTTCCCTGTAATCCAGCTCGAATAAGGTTAACTTTAAAATATATATAAAAAAAAAACTCTCTCGAATTGTTGAGATTTACTATATTTGAATTTATATTTCATGATGTTACTAATTAACTGAAATGTAAACATGACATATGCACATATATTATATATACATATACATATGCATATACATATATATACATATACATATACATAAAGATTTTTTTTTTGGATAAATTATACATAAAGATTTGGATAAAAATTAACTTAATTTTTTTTACTCAAATGATATCTCATATATAATTTTTTTTGAATGAAAAGCTAGTATGGCTAAAAAACTATATTGCTCAATCAATTATCATGATTATTAATTTAGATGTTGGAATATTTTCCAATCATACATGACTCGATCTCACTATATTTATGCAAGCACATCCTCAACTTAGAAGAAGTGAGTAGAAACAGAGAGAAAAGAGAGTTTTAGAGAGAAAAACTGATTTTTCATTGATTAATAGAAAATGTGGTTATATTCTATATAAAGGCAACAGAGGCATGATCAACAAATTCCACTTTGGATCAAGGCCCTTTACACAATATCATAGAGAATAAAATAACTAATCCTAAGTAATTAAATGTAGGTATTGCAGCTCTTGGGCCTGATGAACTGAGGCTTGAAAGTGAGGCGTGAGGCTGGGTCCAAGCTCGCGACATTGCATTACCCTTCACGATAACCTTGTCCTCAAGGTTGAAGCAAAAGAAACAATTGTTTCCATAGGGAACCATTTCTTGTAACAATGAGAGGACCTCCTCAAAGTTTAGACCTTTATATATGAAGTCAAGAGCCTTTCTATAGTGTCAATTAAGCTTGCCAGCAAAGTTGGTGTGTACAATTGTCAAAGCATGAGATGAAGACAATGTGACTATAAGCAAAACTGCAAAAACGTGTTCAAAAACAACATTGTATCTTCCCTCAATAATATCCCGCTTCCATAGTGCCTCAAAAAAATAACTAAGAGTTGGATAATTCTTGACTCGAGCTTCACCATAAAGTTTAATGAGTGTAAAAATTTCTGCAAATCTAATGCCATGCTTTGTCAAGCCGTGCGCATTGTCACCAAAAGCCACAACTAGTAGCAAAAATAGTTTGTCTGGAGCATGAGCAACTTTCCTCCTTTTCAATACCAACAGCCTTGGTTGTATTCCTTTTACCTTACACCCTTGATTAGTTTGCTTAAATTTCCTATATAGAACTAGAATTTCCCAAAAGTAGAATATGAACTTCAGCAACCATGGAGACCAGCACTTAAGAAGAGCACAATCATGAGTAAAACCAGCACATTGAAAGGCATCAATTTGAATTCCAAAAGAAAGTGTCTTCCTAAACATATCGAAAGTTTTGTCATCTGAAATATGATGCACACAAAGGGTAAACATTGCATGTCGATCAACCTTCCGTTGTTTATTAAATTCCATCATGATCCCTAGGCGAAAGCCTATAAAAACCCGAGAGTTTTTCTCCTTCATCATACCTAGGTTCACCTTGATTTTGCTCAAGTTATTCACATCATCAATAGTCATAATAACTAGGAAGTCCACATCATTCTTTATCACTACAACATCAATCTTCCTAGTAAATATGAAGCAACGAATTGGTTTTTTCCGCAAGAGGGAGGTTCCAAATAAAGTGATAGGCCAATCAAATCAACATGATCAGTTTGCTCTATAGTTGTTACCTGCTGCATCCATATAAATTTAGCTTTGGAACTTTCACACCGAGTTGGAAGAAAGTGATCTTGCATCCTAGAAAGTGAAAGTCTGTTGGGGACTATCACTGGTTTTGGCATTTTGTCAAACAGTTGGATGGTACAACTGTTGACATATCCTCTTTTAAGCAAATCCCCCTAGGCGAAACCCGATGAACACATCCAAGGAAAGAGCTACTGTGGCTTATGACAACCCTCCAATGTGAGCCACTAGATCCTCGCATCCCTCAAGTACCAAGGCATCAACTCGAACAATTTGGGGAAACTCCAAGTTGGTAGTGATGGGCTTGGGGTCTTTGAACCGAAACTTGTTGAGGATTTCAATTTGTTCTCCATCCTCCACCGTTGCAGCGTCAAGTGCTTCGTCCTCCATTGTGGCAGATTCTTCCACTTCTTCCTCATGAGAAGCGGCCATCGCCTTGAGAGTTTGTTGTATGCAATCAAAGATACTGTTAATGTTGTTGTTGGCCGTGGAAATAGTGGACAAAGAAGGGGTTGGTGGTAATGGTGGCAACAATGGGGAAGCAGGGGATTTTTCCAAATGTTCAAAACAAACTTGGAGGTTAACGATAGAAGAAGCTTGAACCTCCAATTTGGTTTCAAGAGAGGATTTGAGGTCCTGAATTTGAGCAGTGAGAGCAACAAGGGTTTCGGCAAAATCATCCTCGGGAGGCATGATCTCTCAATGAAAGCACCAATTATGCAAGCACGTGCTCAACCTAGAAGAATTGAGTAAAAACAAAGAGAAAAGAGAGTTTCAGAGAAAAAAAAACTGATTTTTCATTGATTAATAGAAAATGTAGTTGGCGTGATCAACAATTCCACTTTGGATCAATGAATCAAGGCCCTCTACAAAATATTTTAGAAAATAAAATAACTAATCCTAAGGCAATTAGATATAGGTATTGCAATTGTTGGCCTGATGAACTGAGACTTGAAAGTGAAACTTGAGGCTGGTCCAAGCTCGTAATAAAATTCTATTGTTAAATAGTGGGAAAATATGTTACCTCTCTTCTAGCATGGTTAAATGAACAATTGAAAATTAAAGAGACTAATGTTCTTAATATCTCATTTAAACTTAATATATGTGTTAACTAATTATCTTTTTTTTTTTGAAGAATTAATGTGTTAACAAATTTTCGCATTTTTAATTAATCACTAAATTATATATATATATATATATATATATATATATACACTATATGTTATTTGAAACATCCAGTGAAGTTACTAAAAGGTTCCACCCCAGACTCCCTGAGGGCCCTGAGAACTAAACATTTTGGTCTTTTGCCACTTCTTGGAAGACCTATTTACCCATTTTGTTTCCTCCTGTTGTTCTTTCTAATTTGCCTTTTTCTGTAATTTTATGTGTGAAACCTATTAAAGTCTTCAGATTAATTGGTTTTGTTTTTAATTTAATGCTCTTCTTTAAAAAATAAAAATGTCTCTCATCTTTCTTAAAATATACTGATAGAAATAATTTTATTAGATTTATGAGGAAGAGGATATTTTAAGTTGCAGGGGTTAATGTCCGAGATCAATAAGAAATGGATTACAAGCTATGATTTTATCAACACAAGGTGAATTTTATAGTTATAAAACTCAAGCACCATTGATAAGTTATATAAATTGAAAATTGAGATCCATTGGCAAACTATTTCACAAATACACAAAATACTAACAAAATTACAAATTTATGAAACGAAATCCTTTTTTCATTCAAACATTAAGAACAAAATCTATAACAAAAAATGTATGAGCGGCAACGCGGACCGATCAACTTGTGTATATAGTAATAGAGTAACCTACTAAAAATAAGGTTTAGAAGTTTTTTTTGGTGAAAATAAGGTTTAGAAGTTGATCGAACATTTAAAGTCTCTTAGCATATATATACTACATATTATTTGAATAAACATATGAAAATTACTAAAACATCCCTACCCCGGATTAATGAGGAGCGAGAGAACTAATTTTTTTCGTCTTTTCACACTTGACCGATTACTTAAATGCCCTAACTTTTGATTCTTGAGGTGATTAAATAACTAGACTTTTTGGTCATTTCTAAATTGACTTTACTAGAGTAGTGGAATTACTAAAAAATCCATACCCCAGATTAATGATGAGCTGGGTGGAATTACTAAAAGATCCCTACCCCGGATTAATGATGAGCTGGAGAAGTAATCTTTTTCGTCTTTACCTACTTGGCATATTACTTAAATATCCTAACTTTTTATTCTTGAGGGGATTAAATATCTAAACTTTTTGGTCATTTCTCAATTGACAAATGACTTAAAAAGTTTCATATCAATTCCACAAGTGCTGCATTTATTGACTTTGGTATTTTTTTTTCCCGTCGATTATTTTTACAAAAAATCTGTATCTTAAAAAAAGAAATAGAACAATCCCAATAAACACATCAAAGCACTGTCTCCATTCAAAAAGTTATCCGATAGAGAAGCCTCCATAGTCTAAACTTAAAGTCTAAAATTTAAACTCTAAATTCATTTTCTATAGAAATTAGTTTGGAGTTTAAACCAACGGTAGAACTTATATTTTAATTGAATATATATATAAATATATATATATAATATAAATGAAGAATTAGTTTATATATATATATATATTATATATACTACATATTATTTGAATAGAGTAATCAAATTACTAAAAACCCCCCCCATCAAGGATTGATGAGGAACTAGATAACTAAATTTTTACGCCTTTTCTCACTTTCTTTTCTCACTTGATAGATTACTTAAAAGTCCTAACTTTTCATTCTTAGGGGAATAAAAAAACTAGACTTTTTTGTCATTTCTCAATTGACAAATGACTCAAAAAGCCTCATGTCATTTAAATCTACTCATTAATTTCAGAATTGAATTGAACAATCCAATCAAAACCTGAAACAACTCCATCCCTAAAAAAATTATCTAAAGCAAAAATTAAACATGATCAAAAAATTATAAAGGTTTGATTAAAACTCAATAATCTATACTATATATAAAAGTACGAGTTTTGTAAAACTTTTGAATCGACCATTATACCCTTATTTTTTTAATATATTTCTTAAATGTCCTTACTTAAACCGTTGTAGTTTTATTCTACTAAAAACTCCATTTTTATTCAATTATTAAATCTAATATCTTTATAATTTCTTTATTTTTACCATTTTACTATTTTTCTATAAAAATTGGATATATTAAAATTTTTAATATACAGTTTTATTCTACCAAAAACTCTATTTCATTTAATTAAATTCAATATTTTATAATTATTTTATTTTTAACATTTTAATTTAAAAGGTTATTGTGATTGACATGTTCTATTTGATAGTTTAATGTATTATGATTAAAATTTATTATTTCCCTAACATGTAATTATTTTATTTGATTTATAATTAATTTTTTGGTAGATAAATGTAACCCCTACGTCTGTGGGTTTAAATTTGATATTTTACTTTGTTAATAATTTTCTTCGTATGGGATGATTTCTTTTGTTACTTTGATAATAAAATCCAATGTATATACAAATGGGCTGGTCGGGTTGGATTTGGGTTCGGTTAGTTTCGGGTTAAGGAAATTTTGGGTTATATTCGGTTAATTTTCGGTTTTAGGTTGGGTTGGATTCGGATCGCTCAAATGTCGGGCTAGTTGGGTTTGGGTCAATTTTGGTTCAGGTCTTTTTCAGTTTCGTGTCATATGGTTCAGATAATTTCGGGTTTGAACCTCTGATTTTCAGGTTCAATTAAATATAATTAATCCCGGTTCGGGTAATTTTGGATTAATCTCTTGGATGGATCTGATTCGGGTTGATTCAGGTTCGGGTCATTAAGGATTTGAGGTCGGGTCATTTCGGTTTCGAATTGAGTGGATTTTTTGGTCAAATCGGGTTGGATATGGTTTGGTTTCAAGCGATCGAGTCGGATACCCGTACTAGAGTGAAATTTTGCCGGCTATAATAATAGGGCTCTTTAGGATAAAATTAATAGTATACTTAAGATTTTAATTTTCATTTAATTTAAACATATTAGGTCACGTGCAAGGCACATGAAAGTGATCACTAGTTATTTTAAATGCACCAGAGCAAAAATAAAAAGCAATTAAAAAAAACGGTTACAATGAATAGATCGATTCGTATTCCATCACTAAATACCCTTAAAGGTCATATTTATTATCATCTCTATATATTCTTCAATTTGATGTTCTGTTTGGTTTTCAACCTCTCTATTCAATTCTATCAACTCCTCAATTTCCAGGTTTTAACTCCGGCTTCTATCCCTCTGTTTTTCTTTTTTGGTTATTTGCAAAAAAGGGTTGAAGATTGTGATTAGAAGCCAAAGTCTTCTAATCGCCGCCCAAGCTATGGCCCAAGTATTAAACATATTGAAGATTTTAATATTTTGTGTAGATTATGGGTTTTTTACATAATGCAAAAACCATTGTTTGAGACAATGGAATCTTAGTTTTAAGGTCTCATATGTTTAATCAAAGACTATGTTTTCAAGAAATTCAATCAAAATGTTATAAAAAGCACGCCCGTAGCGCCAGCGCGGGCAGATCAACTTGTTACAAGATTACTTGAATAAACTAAAAATGAAACCGTCTTAATCAATCGGGGTTTGCTATTTACCGCCCCCCTTTTACTAAATACCGCCCCATTTTTTATAATTTTTGACACTTTTGCCCTTTGCTCCATTTTGTAACATTTCAAATCCTCTGAAATCTCCAAGCTAATTACTAACGTGAAATAAGCCGAGAACTCCGGAAATGGACGATAACGTGGGATTGAGATAACCCTAAATACCGCCCTAATAAAACTAATAAACTATTAAACAATCAAATTTTAGATTAATTAACAGTAGTTAATCATAAATTAACTAATTAAAACTAATAAACTAAGTAATTAAATACTAATTAATTAAAAATTAATTTTTTAAAAAAAATTCTTGATTTCCATAATGTAAAACTTACAAATTTGACTTTTAGGGTTTAAAGGTTGAGAGTTTGAAGAAGTTGTTAGAAAGTTTAAAATATGAACAAAGTGCAAAAGTGTAAAAATGGGACTGTATTTAACAAAAGGGGACGATATTTAGCAATCCAGTAATCAAATTACTCCCTTTAATCTTACTTTTTACCACTACGAATTCGCTCAATGAAAAGGGGCTTCTTGCCTACGAAAAAAAGGAGAATGAAAGTGTAAATACGTTGAAGGACAATACCGCTGAAGCGCGTGGAAGGTAGTTGAGATTTTCTTACGGTAGTTTGAGTGATGTCACGAAGCTTATGTCATATATGAATCGTCAGCAAGTGCCACCTGGCATGCCTTCATAAATATATTACAAATTGGATTATAATATTATTGTTTACTTTCGATTTTTTAAAAATCATATGGTTATATAATTGTTTATTACGATTTTAATTAAGCTGACAGAATACAGATTTTAATGAAAAGACAAAAGTATCCTTCAGATAGTAGGAATTCGAGATGGACATTAGTGGTAGAGGAGGTCAAATATGGTGAGAGAATTTTGGGCCCACGTGGGGGTGTAAGGAAGACGACAAAAGCTAGGTTGTTAAATTAAATTTATTTAATTTTAAATTAATACAAATAAGTGTTGTAGAAAAATTGTTTGATTACTTATAGTAGTACTTAGTTAACGCTTCAGCCATAGCCCATTGTGGATAAACTCATAGACATGGTGTTGGGGGAGTGTTAGTGTGCGCTGAAGCTTCATGATCTAAATGCTTGCATTACATAATTATTATTGTTCTTAATCATATTCATCAAAAAGAACTTTATGGATATTTCATGATCATCAAATCTGTTCCTCTATGTTTTCTTAAAAAACTACTCGTTGAAATATATATTTATATAAATCTAATTATCAATGGAATAATTTTCTGACTAAATAATTTTAAAAATAATTATAATTTGTTTGATATTGTTATTTTCTCTCCAACTTGGTTAATTGATATCGGAAGGAACAACTAAAATACTAATATGCATGCATGCTACATGCATGCGATACTTTATAACTTGAAAGGTCATTCTGATTCACTCATTTAAATGATTACTCTCTTCTTTTTTTTTTTTTTTTTTTGCCAAATAAGAAGGATTACCTCAAAATTAATAAGGATGTGTTTGGTTCGTAGAAAGTAGTGGGAAAATGTGGTAAGTTAGATAGGGAAAATAACTTTTCCATATTTAGTTGGAGGAATCTAATTTTACGTGAGAATGTTATTCCCATCACTTTACCACTCAAGTGGGAAAGTAGTGGAAATAATATGACCATCTAAAAAGGTGGGAAAATTAACTTTCCCAAGAAAATGTTACTTTTTTTCTCTTGTCTTTCTCTTATATTCTTAAAATTTGATAACTTTCCCACTTTAACCAAACATGATAATCTTATTCCCACAAAAATAAAAAAATTATACTTTCCCTCTAAAATAACATTCCTAGGGAAGTAGTGTGAATGACATTACCACGTGATACCTAAGATACCACGAACCAAACATAACCTAAAGGGCAAATAATTTAAAGAAAGGTTACAAATTCGATCCTTAGAAAATTTCAAAATGTAACTATTAGTAAAGTTGAATCTTCATGCTAGGATTTGATAGTAATTTAATGACATTTAATAAATAAACTAAATTCACAACTAAAAAATTTTGAACACTAGTGTGTGCAGTATAATGGATGAGATGAGATTAGATAAGTAAGATCGGATAATGGTTTGCGAGTACAATTTATATCTATACTATATATAAAAGTACGAGTTTTAAAAAACTTTTGAATCGACCATTATACCCTTATTTTTTTGAATATATCTCTTAAATACCCTTACTTAAACTATTGTAGTTTTATTCTACTAAAAACTCTATTTTTTTATTCAATTATTAAATATAATTTCTTTATTTTTACCATTTTACTGTTTTTCAATAAAAATTGGATATATTAAAATTTTTAATATACAATTTTATTCTACCAAAAACTCTATTTTCATTCAATTAAATTCAATATTTTATAATTATTTTACTTTTACCATTTTAAACTAAAAGGTTATTGTGATTGACATATTCTATTTGATAGTTTAATGTATTATGATTAAAATTTATTATTTCCCTAGAGTGCAATTATTTTATTTGATTTATAATTAATTTTTTGCTAGATAAATGTAACCCTTACTGTGGGTTTAAATTTGCTACTATTTTATTTTGTTAATAATTTTCTTCGTATAGAATGATTTCTTTTGTTACTTTGATAGTAAAACCAATGAATATACAAATGGGCTGGTCGGGTTAGATTTGGGTCCAGTTAAAGAAATTTTGGGTTATAAGGGTTCGGTTGATTTTTAGTTTTAGGTTGGGTTGGATTCAGATCGCTCAAATGTCGGGTCATTTGGGTTTGGGTCAATTTTTGTTCGGGTCTTTTTCAGTTTCGGGTCATACGGTTCAGATAATTTCGGGTTTGAGCCTCCGATTTTCAGGTTCAATTCTTTTCGAATTCGGGTTATTTAAATATAATCAATCCCGATTCGGGTAATCTCGGATTAATCTCTCAGATTGATCTGATTTGGATCGATTCATGTTCGGGTCATTAAAGATTTGAGGCCGGTTCATTTCAGTTTCGGATTGAGTAGATTTTTTAGTCGAACCGGGTTGGATAAGGTTTGGTTTCAAGCGATCAAGTCGGATACCCGTATTCGAGTGAAATTTTTCCAGCTATAATTATAGACTTCTTTAGGATAAAATTAGTAATATACTCAAGATTTTAATTTTAATTTAATTTAAACATATTAGGTTACGTGCAAAGCACGTGAAAGTGAGTTCGGTTAATTTTCGGTTTCAGGTTAGGTTAGGTTCGGATCGCTCAAATGTCGGGTCATTTGGGTTTGGGTCAATTCTGGCTTGAGTCTTTTTAAGTGTCGGTTCATATGGTTCAGATGATTTAAGGTTTGAGCTTTGGATTTTCGGATTCGGATCATTTAAATATAATTAATTCCAATTTGGGTTAATCTCTCGAGGTTGATCGGATTCGGGTAGTTTAGGGTCTAGGTCGTTTCAGGTTCGGATCATTGAGGATTCGGGTCATTTCGGTTCCGGGTTTGAGCGGATTTTTTGGTCAAATTAGGTCAGATCAAATTTGGTTTCGAGTACCGACACTCGGGTCAAATTTTGCCAACTCTAATAAAATTCTTTAGAAGTTAATAGGTTGCTTAAAATTTTAAATTTCATTTAAAATTTAAACATATTGGATCACGTGCAGCGCACGTGGAAGTAATTACTAATACTTTTAAGTTTCACATAACCTCCTATTACTTTTCCTACAATAGTATAGTTAAACTGAGTTGATCTAATGGTAACAAAGTACTTTGTGTTGTGACGTTCCACCACTAGTGAGTGTGGACTCGATGATAAATTTTACAAAATATATTAAATTATAATTGGTTACTTAATTATCTCAAAAAAAATAATTGGTTACTTAATTGCAATAATCATAAGTAATTACTCCCATAGTTTTATCCACAAATTATCATTAGGGCCTAATTTGATATTGAGGTTGTGGTTTGAAAAAGTTCGGGTTAGAGGAAGTGCTTTTTGAAACTTGAGTAGAAAAATGTAATTAATGTTTGGTATTGCTGTAGAAAAATGTGGTAGAAAGATAAAATATCTAAAAATGATACTATTTAAAATAGAATGAGAAAAAATATTTAAGTGATTTTAGTCATTAAATATCTAAAAACACTCTTTAAACGAAAAATCACATAGAAATTAGCTTTTTAGATTAGCATGACTTTTGCAGTGGAAAAAAGATTTTGAGACAAACTATGACTAATTTGATATTGTAAAGTGAAAATCAATATTTTTATCTTCAAACACAATATCAAATAGGCCTAAATTTTATGTAATCTCATACGTCATTCTACGCCGAACACACCTATCATTATTTAGGTCTAGTTTGGTATTGAGGTTGCAGTTTGAAAAAACTTGGTTTGGAAAAAGTGTTTTTGAAAAGTTATTTTTGAAATTATATCTTAAAAATAATGTAGATAATGTGTGGTATTAGTGTGAAAAAATGTGGTAGAAAAATAAAATGTCTAAAAGGGATATATTCTTTAAAAAGGAAAGAGAAAAATAATTAGGAGATTTAAGTAATTTAATGTCCAAAAGCACTTTTGAAACGCAAAAGCACCTAAGAAGACCTAGTTTGGCATTGAGGTTGCGATTTGAAAAAACTTAGCTTTGAATAAGTGCTTTTGAAAAGTACTTTTTGAAATTGCGGTGGAAAATGTAAACAATGTTTGGTATTATTGTGAAAAAATGTAGTAGAAGGATAAAATATCTAGAAAGGATATGCCAATTAAAAAGGAAAGAGAAAAATAATTAAGCATTTTTAGTTATTTAATGTCCAAAAGCACTTTTGAAACGCAAAAACACCCAAGGATTGGCTTCTCGGGTTGGGTTGGCTTTTGTGTTCAAAATCAGCTTTTGTCACAAACCAAGACTTATTTGGTACTCCCTCCGATCCAGAATAAGTGTCACATTAGGAATATCACACATATTAAGATAATAATTAACTCACCTTAAATTTAGTAAAAAATTATTTTAAATGACAACACCCCAACCTTTTTATTAATTACATTTATCTTCTCTCTCCTTAACTTCCAATTAATTAAGGGTATATATGGTAAAAATACTACAAATTATATTGGTTTTATAAGTGTGACACTTATTATGAAATAAACCAAAACTTGATTTGTGACACTTAAAATAGATCGAAGGGAGTATTACGTTTTGGGTCAAAAGCAGCTTTGTTATCTGCAAACGCAATGTCAAAGCAGGTCTTAGTTTTTCAAATTGTCTTGACTTTTACAGTCAAAATAAGCTTTTGATACAAATCAAAATTTATTTAGCATTACTTAAGGTAAAAAACAGTTTTTTTATCTCCAAAATCCAAATACAATGTGAAATCAGATCTTATAAGTGTTTCTTGAAATGATTTAAACATCCCAACTTTTCATTAATGATATTTATGTTCTCTCTCCCTAACTCTTCATTAGTTAGAGGTATATATAGAAAAAAATTGATTATAAAACAAACCAAAACTTGAAATATTTCACTTACTTTGAATCGGAGATAGTATTTTTCTACCAAGAAATTAACTTGCATTCATATGTTGCAAGAGTAATACCCATAAAGACATAGTGTTAGTGTTAGATCATATATTTATTTATATATATAATACTCTGTAGTTGTTATTACTTTTTTTTTTTACTTATATTTCATTTATAATATATGTATGAGGTTGTCAGGTTGTGATGACAGCTAGTTTCATGGAGAAGATAATGTTCTTTTTTCTTTTTTTTTCATTTGTTTTCTTATCATGGTAGAAAGTCTATTTTTGTACCCTACCTAATTCTATTTGATCTTGGAACATTGGACTTTATTTACATTTTTGTTTAGAAGAAATGAATTGGGGTTTAAAGCCACCAATCCATCACCATGCATGGACTCATCCCAAAGCTAAGAGGGCGCTTCTCCAGCTGCTGATGAATACAAAAAACAGAAAACATTAGTAGTATTTGATTGTTAATTAGAATTGTCAACTCAAATTAACATGCTAGTTGAAGATTAGATGAGATAGAAGTGAAAGGAGCAATTGGGTAGCTGTTTCTCAGCATAAAGTGATAAAACAAAGCATGAAAGCAAAAAACGTTTAGAAATTAATGAAAGACAAAGAAGATCTTGGATATCTGACAGCTTGAAAGTTGAAACATACTAATAGCAATAGTAACTATGAGCAAAGAGATAAATAGACAGCAGATTATTTATGAGATCTGAATTTGATTGAGTCGACTTTTCAGTCAGTCGACAACTAAGGTAGCAGTTGAGATATAAATACTTGTATGAAAGTAGTAAGAAAATGAATCAAGGATCCAGCTATCAGCTTCACAGACAGTTTTCAACTTGATACTATAAAAAAAAAAAATGGGTTTGAGCACTAATTAATGCTCCAAAAAAGTAATCAAAAGATTTAGACAAATTTCAACTTGTCCTAATAATGGGCATTACCAACATAAATTCGCCTTAACATTCTAATTTTGGCCTAAGTTTGGCAGTTTGCTCTCATTCTATATATATATACCAATACCACCAACTGAAATCAAAGCACCGTGTTTTGCAATCAACAACTCATCCTATTTGAGAAAGAAAAAGATAAGTTAGAAGAAAAAGAGTTTACCTGATTTTTACACAGCTATTATATTATATATAATATATGATGATATAATATACAGTTTTGACTATGGTTTTCTAATCAATATTTTCCCTTTTATGATTCATCATCTCTTCTCTGCTGATTATCCGAACACCCTACCACTCGTTGGAGTTTTGACATTTCGCCAACAAAAATCTCAAATTAAAAAAAAAACTATCAACCAAATTTACGAAATTCCTTCTTTTAGGCAACTTTCTACCATTTCCATTTCTTTTTCCTTGCCACACCAAGAATCATCCCAAAAACAAATGACATGCCGTATTAACACGAGTCCACTCTCCTTCCCCATGAGCTTTTGCCGTCCCCTCTCCATAAGAAAAAAGCTCTGATTATCCTACTACTGCTTGTGCTGTCAAAATGTGAATTCACATGCCGGCGCGAAATCACCTTTTGCAATTTATCTGAGGAATGAGAATCACAAAACTATCAACAAAATCCACCACGGAAAAAGCTCCAGGCCATATACTTAGGATAAAAATAGCCATGATACTGTACTAAAAACATTTTACCAAAACTAGTCAAGGTTCAGGACTATCTTTTATCATGAAAATTCCGAGTTCAATGCTCATAAAAGTTAAGAAAGAATAAAGAAGAAGTTGGATGACTTATCCTATGCTTATCTCCTCTAAAGTTCCAGCTTAAGGATGGAAGGAACCCACATGTATATCAATTTCAGAAGTTGTCTGAAGCAGAGTGGATTGAGATCCTTCACACCCCACTATTGTTACTCTACCACAATGACTAGTGAATGCGGCAGGGAAGTTATCAACATGGCAAGAAAACCAAATATTTAAAAGGATGCATATGATGTATCATGTATGGCATGGAAAGAATGCTCCAAAAGAGTACAGGATTATCACTTGCCTCAAAACTTAGATAGAAAATTATTTGCAGGAAGCTATATGCAATATAACCTACCCGAGTAACATATAAGAAAAACACGCATAGAAAGGATATTACATAACATATAAAGTCTAAACTAGCAACAAAATTCAAGCAAAATACTTAAGATATTAAAATCATGTGAATATCACAGCCAAGGGAGCTTCTTTATTATTTTGGCAAAGGGTACCACCACATTTTGCCCATTTCAATTTCATAAAAACTTAATAATTGTAAGAAACCTGAGAGTTTTCAGAAACAGTTAAGACAGGATGTTTTTGTTATAAATGGTGGCTAATTTCATTCATAACAGACCCATGAAACTTACATAACATGAGAAGTTAGGAACATGCACGTACCATAACTTACTGTACTTTGCCACAGGATAGCCATATGATGGATTGACTCGGGAAACCATCTTATAAAACGGCGTAATATACATGTTAACCGGAACCTTCATCTGGTTTTAACCACAAATTAGGAGGCTCTTAGTCTCTCTGCTTCTCTGGCTATTTGGATATCTGAAGGCCAAAAAATCTGATGTACAACTTTGACGACGAAGCGAGGAAGTAAAGCAACAATTGTTATGAGCAAAATGGTGAGCCAATAGGTTGGTGACTTTGCCAGATGGTAGATTGTCCTGCCAAATGTAAGAATAAATAAACTCAATCCAATAAGACTTTAGAATCATAGACCAAGAAATCATACTCTGAAATGAAACTAACCAGTAATTTGGGAAGATAGGTATAGAATCCAAAACCACCATACAGGCATATGTAATTATTATTGATCCCCACACTGCAACATGAGTAATGAATACCCAACGCTGAATGTCCATTGCCAAGTGAATATTAACAAGAACAACTACCGCTATAGTCCACAGACTGCCCATGCTCCATATATCAATTGAGCTCTCCTTATACACATAGAGAGGTACATAGAACAGAATAAGGCTCTGCCATAGTGTGTCAATCATCGTGATCCAGAAGAGTCGCATGTTATAGGCCTCATGTCTATACCCCGAACCATAAAGTTTTGGATACTGTAGGAGTGTCCTATGACTTAAATCCTTGTCCAGAATGCCAACAACAATAGTAGGGATAGAAGTATATATAACAGAATAAAATACACTACTCCAATCTGTTAGTGCAGAAGTTGTTGAAAAGGCTGTGCATAATATATACCTACAACACAGAAAAGTATGTACTGTTAAAAACCCAAATACATTAACTGCAGAAGTTGCAGAAGACAGTATAGAACTTAATATTTCTTGATACGGAAGATGCTGCATCATATGTTTGGAACATGCAAATACTCGTAAAAGTTGTCAATACTGAAGATCTAAAAAGAGAAATTGAAAGATTCTTACCAAGTCACTAGGTTTAGTTTCAATGTTAGTAAACAAAATGCATTTGTCACTAAGAGACCTATCTAATATTACATCCTACACCAGTAGTTCCTTAAACATCCAACTCCAATTATAATTGTGGAGAAGCAAATAATTGCACGACTGATTTTGACGGAAAATAGCAAAAGTAAATTGTCAAGCAAAGCTTCATGGTAAGGATTGATGAACATTGAAAATCTACTAAAAGTTATCAAAGGTATCCCCACCAAAGAATTACAGGATCTAAAGTGTAGAAAAGAATCCTCATGAGGCCACTAATCTTATTCCCACTATGGTCAGTAACTTAAGTTTGTGCCAACAAAAACAGCAAACTACAAAATTGTATCAAATTTGGTCATGCCATCAATTGACTGTTAAGATTTAGTCATAAAAATTGCAGATATGGAACCATGTCTGCTTATAATTGGATATAAGTTCAAAACCTAAGTACAAATTAAATCACCTAATACCTAGTTCCCCCTCCCCTCTATTTAAGAGACTTTCCTAGAAAATTTAGATGCTCAAATTCAAAAGGAAAAAAAAATTACCAGAATAACATCAACACAAAGACGGCATTGCGGTAGAAATTGTACAGTACTAAGTAACCAACACGCTGATAATTCCAATGACCATGCACCAAAAGTAATCTTTTCAGAAACTGAAACTGGCCCATTGCAAAGTCTGAGGCCATCACCGCCTGCCGTCCTTCCTGACCACATATACCCACACCAACATCCGCCATTTGGATCATAGAAACATCATTAGCCCCTGTAAAAATGTCGTTATTAGAGAAAAGAAAGAGCGCAGAGAAACAGCATGAGTTCTGTGGGCACATTCAAATCCAATTCCACAGAGCTCAGTAAAATCAATGTTAAAAGGAGGAAATGCAATCTAAATAAAGTCTTTATTTTCAACTGAAAAGGAATTATCAAACAGGAAACTCACCATCACCAATAGCCAGTGTCATGTCATCAGTGCGGCTCTTGATAAGATCAACAATTCCAGCTTTCTGCAAGGGTGCAACACGACAACATAGAACTACCCTACAGGAAGTTGCAATGTTGAAAAGCTGTCGAAAGGTGGAAAAAAATCATAAAATTTAGGAATAAAGAAATAATGAGAAAATTTGCATATAAAGCCAGTCCAAATTTTCACATATTGAACAATGCCCAATCAATCCATTAATCTTACCTCTGATTCTAAATCCTTCTCCAAAATATATACCAAACTGTTCCCATCAATTATAAGTGCCAGGGGCACACATACAGCTGGTACACTGGAAGATTTTGTATCATCAGGTATCTCAAGATATCCAATTTCTGAGTTCTTTCTACTTTCCAAGTTTTGTTTCTTTCTGTTTGACGATTGCAAACCATATTTAGTCTTTGCATCAGCCAACAGATTTCTACAATCCTCCTCTGAATTGCCATTTATAATTATTTGCTGCATGTCTACAGTTAAAAGTTTACACGATAGACCAATAGAAATTGCAGTTTCCTGTTTATCTCCAGTCAGAACCCAGACTTTGATTCCCGCTTGCCGAAGAGCCTCAATCGCTTCCGGTACACCATCTTGTAGCTTATCCTCAATTGCAGTGGCACCAAGTAGATTTAAGTTGCATTCTACTAGAGCAGCTGTTTGACGTAATTTTGCTGCTCTGTCAATCAAAGAAGTGCTAGCATCTTCATATCTGCATTGCCACTGCTCAAGTTCTGCATCTGTAAGATCCCTTGCAGCAACTACAAGAGTACGTAGACCTTCCGATGAGTATTCAATCAAATGACGCTGAGTTGCTCGTTTTATCTGATCATCCCTCTCACCGTCATTTGCTAAAATGCTTAACATTGTGGTATCAGCACCTTTCACTAACACTTTGACAGAGTTGTCGGGAAATCTTATAACAACTGACATTCTCTTGCGCACACTGTCAAACTCATGCAACCCCAAAACATCCAACCTGCAAAAAAAAAAGATAATTCCTTAAGCAACGCAACAAATTGGACTACTAGACACGTGATCAAGGAAAAAGTTAATAGAACAGAATGGATGGACAATATTCTCACTGGGCTACATGAATGGATTAAAAAAAAGGAACTTACTAAAAATGTACATAGCTACATACCTTAGTTTATTGCCATTTATATCAATAACAATATGTCCTGATGTTCGCTCAAAAAGAGTGTACCCATAAGCAGAGGCTGCAGAAACAAGTGCTTGCTCATCAGGAGATTCACCCTGATATTCAATAGTGTCCACATCTTCCCACGATTCACTACTTCTATGACCAGAAGAAGTATCCTGGGAAACAATTGGGATCACAGTATTGCATGCAGCCAGGGTGAGGAAAAACTCATGTGCAGCAATTTTTTCATCTCCAACCAAATCTTTATGTAACAAGTCGAAAAGACTTGAATCAACAGAAACTTCAGACTTGAGCTTCCATCGGCTTCTAAAATCAGCTGCATCTGCAAAGATAATATAAAAAGGAGGAATCAGCACATGCTCATTGTAGATATCAGCTAATGACCAATTTCCCTGATTAAAAGAACATTAGTCAAAACAAGAATGTCGAACATTATATATAGAATGTAAGATACAGCATTCCAAGAAAATCCATAAAAAGGGAAATGTTCATAGATACTGAGCTCCATTATCTGTGAATACGAGTGGTGCAATAGTGTTGACATAACAGTCAACCTGATTGCAAAAAAGTAATACCTTTCCAACAAACAAACCAAAACCTCAATTACTTAATTATAGTATGTAATAATACATTATCAAATGGCAACAGGCTTAATCAGTCATACCTCTGATGTTATGTTCATGCTGTAAGTCGTCTGTAAGATTGGAGCTTCCAAAATTTTTCCCACAGACACTTGCTTTACGGAATTCCATTTTGTTCTCAGTAAGTGTCCCTGTTTTATCGGAAAAGACGTAACGTATTTGACCCAAGTCCTCATTTATGTTCAACGATCTGCACTGAAACCTGGAGCCAGAGCTGCTGTCATACATGTGCTTATCTTCGATCATGAAATAAGACTGTCCCAAGCGAACCAACTCCATTGTAATATAAAGAGAGATTGGTATCATTATCTGAAAGACAATAATAGAACTTAAAAAGGAGAAAAAAGTTTCCATTGGGATCCCATAGTATCTGTAAGTTTTCCCATTATCCTTTCCATTTACTTGGTATCTTTTTCTGTAATAAGGCAAGGTATCAAGCTTATCCTTGTGACGATTAAGCCAAAGACCCATCCCAAGGGCAACAACAGAACACATGACAAGAAGGAAAACAGACAACCATAAGGTTTCCCTGTTCATGTAGCTTTCCAACTTACTTCGCTTTGCAGGGGATATTGCACTGTTTAGCATTGCCTTTGTTTCCTGCCCGGCATAAACCACCACACCAATAATCCAATCAGTGTTCTTCAGCTGACAACCACGCAATACAATGTTTGATTGGCTGAGGGGGAATTTTTGTCCATTGAACTCCATATTGGCTGTGAACTCATAAATGTTCCTATTAGGCTGCTCACATCTGATCAGTCCTGATATATTACAACCTTCAAATACTGAAGAAACTGTTTCCTGCCTAGCATATCTCGTCTTCAGGTTTGATTCACCATCCAAATTCATGGTCTGGATGTAGGCAAGTCCACTAGGGTCACTTGTACCTAACAAAACCATGTCACAGGGAATTGTCTCATCAGCATGGATCTTAACAACTTCCCCTGCTCTTATCTTTTTCCACTTCTTCAATTGAAATTCCCCAAACTGAAGAACTAGGGCCTCTCGGTTGTTCTCATTCCGGTCTGATCTGTGCCTCCGCCAATCCTCATAACCATCTTTAATAGCCGTAACACAAAGTACAAACAAGAGTGGAAAAAGAGACACAGTTCTCCCAAAGACTGCTAGAGGTGGAAGTTGATTGAGAGCAGCTATAGCCAGGAAATACAAATAGGCCACCCGATGAAACTGAATGAAGAGGTTCTTGGGCAAGAAGGTGATGAGCGTATACTTACTTGTCCGAATCTCATTTCCAGTGAACTCATACTTGTCATTTGTTCTCCTAGGATCATTAATGTAGATCAACCTGGGATTTTCAGCATATAACAGATTCTCATCGAAATCCACACTTTTGTTGCGAACCCTCCGGGACTTGCTCAGCTTATCTTGCAGCACAGATGAACCTCCGGAAATATCAAAGCTAGTACAAGTGTTGTTGTTGTCATGCAGCTCCATGGAACCCCCCCACGATACACGGCTTCCCCGATTCTTCGTGGGGCATTCCAATGAGAACTGCTGAGAGGAACGAGCGTCAGAAGAAAACAACTGTTTTGAAGGAAGAACAGAAGCAGAACATGCAAGAGAGGTCAGAGGTTCCAAAGGATAACGAGGAGTAGCTCCAGCAGAGAGTGTAGTTTCTTCGCCCTCTTCTTTTTGATCTTTTAAGCAGCTGGTCTCAGTCTCATCATAGGTGGAAGAAGAGAAAGAAACACTGGGGCAGATGGAGTGAAAGGTGGGCAAGTTGCGAGCAGATGCACCACGGCGATGAACCACCACAGAGGACGACTCAGATGAAGAATGTAAAGGGTGTCCGGAAATCATAAATAATATAAATTCTCCAAAGTCACCTTCCCCATTGGAGAATTCTATCAACTATTATATATGCAGCTGCTACTACTAGTATTAATATGTGATTAAAAAAGCCTACAACCTAACTAGCTCTCTCCCTTTTCCGGCAATATCAAACAAGAAGCCGGTGAATTTGTAGCAAAATCAGATTCCAAAATCCCCATTTTGCCCCCTTCGCCAACTACCTCATCTCTTAAATCCAGACGTCAAAACCCACGAACAATGCAGGTCAAAAACCAAAAACAGAGAAGACAAACAGGGCAGAGAGCCCTATGCAATCGTCGACCCAATCAGAGGCAGCAGCAACGAAATCAGCGGCAGCGCCAGCAGCCGCAGCAGATTCAAAAAGGTCCCACCGAAAATCTACAATGTCACGAAATCAATGGGAAGAGCTGTGTGAAAGGGAAATTGAATGGGAAACGTTGACAGATCTCTGATGAGATCCAAATAAAAACAATTCAACTCAGCTTTCCACGGATCTTACCCCCCCCC
>AWWV01015121.1:0-31916 GCA_001974805.1 Corchorus capsularis
AATAACGTTGAAAAGAAAAACTGATACATGACTTCTGTTAGGTTAGAGTTTAAATAGAACTCAAACTTCCTAAATTTTTGCAACATGATCACATGATTGATAACAACCAAATCATGACTCCACTAACAAGACTCCACTAAATCATGACTCAAATATCTAATAACTGCCATGATGTAAATAACAAATAACAAACTCCTAAAATGACTCCAAATAATTAAACACGTTCTGCTAACATTCCCTCCCTTAAACTGAACAAAGCAAGTTCAGATTAAAGAATAATTGAACCCCCCCCCTTCATGCCAAATCTGCCTTGCTGCAAACTCCAATCAAACTCCTTAACTTGAAGAATGATGCTGCCTTGAGGGGTTTCGTGAAGATATCTACTGCCTGGTCTTCAGTTCTGCAGTAGCTTAACTCAATTTCTCCCTTTTTCAACCAACTCTCTCAAAAAATGGAACCTCACATGAATATGCTTGGTTCTGCCATGGAACACAGGATTTTTGGAGAGTTTAATAGCTGAGCTGTTGTCACAAAACATTCTGGTGGCTCCTCTCATCTCCATTTTCATCTCTGCAAGTGTCCTCCGCATCCAAACAGCTTGACAGGCACCTGAAGTTGCTGCTACATACTCTGCTTCGGTGGAAGAAAGAGTGACTATGGGCTGCTTTTGGAACTCCAAGCAATTGCAGCAGAACCCAATTTGAAAACATATCCTGTAGTACTTTTCCTATCCTCCAAATCTCCAGCAAAATCACTATCAACAAATCCAGTCAACTCACCTTGATCTCTTTTTCTGTAAAACAAACCAAAGTCAGGTGTTCCTTTTAAATAATGCAAAATTCTTTTGGCTGCAAGTAGATGCTGCTGCATAGGCTTCTCCATAAATCTGCTTATGATGCCAACACTATGCATTATGTCTGGCCTTGAAGCTGTAAGATACATTAAACTTCCCACCATCTGCTTGAACAACGAACTGTTAACATATTCCCCACCTGGATTCTTCACCAGCTTCAAACTTTGCTCCATTGGTGTTGTGGCACAATTACAATCTCCCATCTGAAATCTGTCCAGCACCTCATTAACATATTCTTTTGGCAAACAAAAATGCCTTCCTCTGATTGAGTAATCTCCAAAACCCAAGAAAAGTGATGAAAGCATCCCCAAATCTGTCATATCAAATTCCTTCTCCATGGACTGCTTAAAAACTGCTCAACATCTCTAAATTGTTTCCAGTGAACAATAAATCATCAACATACAAACATATAATCATCATCTTATCACCATCATGCTTCACATAAAGAGTATGCTCATAAGGACATTTCAGAAAACCTTCCTTCACAAAATATGAATCAATTCTGCTATACCAAGCTCTAGGGGCTTGCTTTAAACCATAAAGAGCCTTTCTAAGTCTATAAACTTCATGCTCATCACCATACTTAATAAAGCCAGAAGGTTGTTCTACAAATACCTGCTCTTTAAGCTCTCCATGTAGAAATGCTGATTTGACATCAAGTTGATAAATTGACCAAGAATTCTGAGCTGCCAAGGCGATCACCCATTCGAATAGTATCCAATCTTGCTACTGGTGCAAAGACTTCAGTGTAATCAACTCCATATTCTTGTTTGTAACCCTTCACAACTAGGCGGGCTTTGTATTTATCCACCTCTCCATTGGGTTTAACTTTGGTTTTATTAAACCCATTTAACCCCAATAGCTTTCTCTCCTTCAGGCAAATCAACAAGTTCCCAGGTGTTATTTTTTTCAATGGCCTTTATCTCCTCAGCCATCGCCTTTTGCCACTTTGCTTCTTTCACAGCTTCCTCAAATAAGACTGGATCACAGTCTGCAAATAAAGCAAGCTGTGAAACATGATCAGAATCAAAATTAGGAAGACCGGTTACCTCAAAACCTTCCAACAGAGTAGAACGCCTTTTGATACGTTGAGGTCTGGTGGAAACACCAATTTCTTGCTGCATTTGCTGTTGAGATACAACTGGTTGAACAACTACTTCATCAACTTCATCATCAAGAATACTTGCTGTCTTTGACATCTCCCTTGGTGAATCCCATGGCCAAAACTCATTTTCATTGAACACCACATCTCTGCTAATAATCAGCTTCTTTGTTGTAGGATTGTACAACTTATAAGCTTTGGATTCTTCACTAACACCCAACAAAACACATTTCTCACCTTTGTCATCTAACTTTTTCCTTTTCTGGTCTGGCACGTGCGCATAAGCTATGCATCCAAAAACCCTGAAATAATGCACTGCAGGCCTCACTCCACTCCATGCTTCTTCAGGAGTGCTGTTAAGAGCTCGAGAAGGACTTCTATTCAACACATGAGTACTCCATGCCACAGCTTCTGGCCAAAAAGTTCTTGGCATAGAACTCCTCCTCAAAATGCTCCTAACCATGTCAAGAATGGTTCTGTTCTTTCTTTCACATACCCCATTTTGTTGTGGGGTGTGAGGAGCTGTCATCTGCCTTTTAATACCTCCATTAGATGTTGGAGTAATTGGCCCACAAAGATCTGTGTGAACCAATTCCAATACATGTTGAGCTCTCCAAGCCTTCCCCTTTCGAAATGCATCTCTATGTTGCTTGCTGAGAACACACTCTTCACAAACATCTGAAGGCTGCTCAAATTTGGGAAAACCTCTAACCATATCATGCCTTTGCAATTGCTGCAAGCCTCCAAAATACAGATGCCCAAATCGGTAATGCCACAACCAAGCCAAATCACCTTGTTCAACTGCCAGACAATTAAAAATTGAATTCTGCAAATAAACAGGAAACATCCTGTTGCTTGTCATTTTTGCCTGTACAATCAATCCAAGTTTAGCATCTTTCACCTGGCAAACTCCATTTTTAATCACAATTTCATATCCCTTCTCTTGCAGTTGTCCAATACTGAGCAAATTAGTTTTCAAATCAGGCACATACAAGACATTTAGGATATATTGTACCTGGCCTGAATTTGTCTGAATTCTGACATTACCTTTCCCTTTCACTTCTACAGTTGAATCATCTCCAAACTTTACCGTATCAGTAAAAGTTTCATCAAGCTCAGCGAAAGCTTTCTTATCCCCAGACATATGATTGCTGCAACCAGTGTCTAAGTACCACATATTCTTGGCACTTTCTTCTTTGGTATGGCACACCATCAACAAAGAAATCTCAGCTTCCTTCTCTTCCTGCTCAATGTAATTGGACCTCTCCCCTCCTTTGCTTAGATTGGTTCTGCATTCCGACTTGTAATGACCACGTTTATGGCACCGAAAGCACTCAATGTGTGCTTTGGATTTTCCTTTGTTGCCAGCACCTTTCTGCTTTTCCCATGACCCTTTTCTGTCTCCTTCATGATCCTTGCTGCTTTTCCCTTTCCCGTGACCCTTGCTTTTATCTGATGCTCCTGGTTTAGTTGAGACTTGTAAAGCCTGTGTTTGAGTCTGCAGCAGTTGTTCCTCGTTCTCTTGCCTTCTGATCTTCTGCTCATGAATCTGCAATGAGTTCTGCAATTCATCAACTGTCATCTCATCCAGATCATGTGACTCCTCTATGGCTGCAACAACAAAATTGAATTTTGTTGTCAGTGATCTCAACACCTTTTCAATGATCTTGATATCTGCAACACTGTCACCATGGATTCTAAGCTTGTTTGTAACCGCCATCGTCCTGGAGAAGTAATCTGAAACCGATTCATCTGGCTTCATTTGCAAAGTCTCGAACTCACCCCTGAGACTTTGTAACAGCTGCCTCCTGGCTCTAGCATTCCCCTGGTATTTCTTCTTCAAAGAATCCCATATCTGCTTTGATGTCTCCTTGTGCAAGATAGTTTCAAGCAAAACTCGATCAATGGCTTGAAAGAGATAATTCTTGGCTTTTAAATCTTTCAACCTCAAGCTGTCGGCTTCAACCTTTTGTGCATCTGTTGCAGCAGCAGCTAGCTCTGGAACTCCTGTTTCAACTACGGTCCAGTACTCCTTGGACCTTAGGAATTCTCCATTAACATACTCCAATGATCATAGTGATGCCCATCAAAGCGAGGGATCGACGGTTGGACAAAATTATCATGTGTGGCCATTTTGAAAGGGATTTTCGAACCTGGCTCTGATACCAAATGAAAACTAAAACAATGGCAGACAAAGAAAATGAAGGGAGAAGAAAAAGACTTTTCTGATATAATAACGTTGAAAAGAAAAACTGATACATGACTTCTGCTAGGTTAGAGTTTAAATAGAACTCAAACTTCCTAAATTTTTGCAACATGATCACATGATTGATAACAACCAAATCATGACTCCACTAACAAGACTCCACTAAATCATGACTCAAATATCTAATAACTGCCATGATGTAAATAACAAATAACAAACTCCTAAAATGACTCCAAATAATTAAACACGTTCTGCTAACATTGGAAAAAAATAACAACTACCCATGAGAAGAAACCCAACAACAGCAGGAAAAAAAAAAAGCAACGAAGAACAACCCAAAATCGAGAGGCACAGAGAAAAAAACATAGGGATAATAATATGATTAGCAACTTAAATTTGAGAGAGAAAGGAGAAAAACCATACCTGCAAGATCGAAGGAAGGAGAATCTAGAAAAAAACAAAAAAAACAACAACCCATGAGAGGAAATCCAACAAAACCCGATGGAAATATAAGAAATAATAAGAACGAACAACAAAAAATCTTAAAGAAAAGGGAAAGAGACCATACCGGCGAGGGAAATCTGGATTGAGAAAAAGAAAAAAGGGGAGCAATGGAAACCAACATTACAAAGAGAAGAGAAATGATATAAATAAGTAATAAGAGGAGAAGAAGAAAAGTCAGATGGAAAGAGAAAGTTAGAAGGGAAGCTCTGCAACCCATCAAAGGGGTCTTATCAACCCAGAAGAAAAGAGAAAAAAGAAAAAAGAGACTTAATGCTTCTGCCGGCTGCAACTGTTCGGGGTTGAATCTGAACCCAATTGAACTAAATGAACCGGATGGAATGGAGGGAATGGAAAGGAGAGTAGGCGGGAAGGAAAGAAAAGGTGAGGTGGCAAACCATGATTGGGCCAGTTTAGTAAGCCAAATGACATATTTAGCCAGGTTGAACAGTAAAAAACAGGAGATAATTTTGTTTTGGGGGTTGATAACCCCGGTTTTATGGGGATTTCCACTAACCTATTAAGGGGTGGTTTTAATATCTTTTGAATGGCTAATATATATGATTATATGTTGGTCAAACCATAGAAAAAGTGGCAAAGAATATCACAAAGAAAAGTATTTGCAGAGGGAAGTTTCCAAAGCAGCTTAGTGAGTTTTCCTACTGCTTTTTTTTCAAAAAATAATTTCATGAGAATTATCAAGAACTTTCTCTGTATCATCCAGACATAAGGTTGACAAGAGCTTGATTGTCATAGAAAGAGTCAACATCCCAATCCTCTGTTGAGGATGAAAGAGACAGTAAGGGCAACCACAACAGACCTCATACTTGGTCGTAATTGAGGGTTTTCTTGTGTACATGCTTTGGCAAGCTGGGCCATCTGCAATATATAACAGCCACCAGCGCTTTATGATATTGAAATCCTTAAATGAAAATCCTAGCACATTATTTCCTAGGAATTGTTCTCACCTTGAAGATAGAGTCAAGTGGGTAATTGTCTCCAAGCCCTGGATCAACAAGTTTGCAAAGCTCTTCTTTATTGTATACAAGCAATGTTTAAAACCATAGGTCGGACCACTTAACTTGATGACTCAAAACTCAAATGGGGTTATCAAATACTCCCTCCGTCTCATATTATCTGTCCACTTTTCCCCTAATAGGAGTGTACAGATAATATGGAACGGAGGTAGTAGTTTTTTGCGATTGATCCGTTGTGAATTGAAAAAAATCAGTCTTATGTCGGATCTATCCGAGTTTAATAACTATTATTATATCAACATATATCAATATATTAAAAATAAAATATTATCTATTAATTGACATCAACCCAATTGACTCGATTGTTAGAACAACTTAACCCAACACTTGAAGTCTCAAAAGGTTCGTTTTCCGGTCCGGTTGTAACAATTATGTTCAAAGGAGCTAAATCTTGGTAGAGAGAATCAAGTTCAACATTCCCATTATCTGTTGCTGATGAAAGAGTGGTCAAGGCAACCACAATTGACCTCATATTTGGTCGTAACTTGGGATTTTCCTGTGTGCACGCTTTTGCAAGCAGAGCCATCTATATTACATAGAACAAACCATTAATATATGCACTTCAAATTAAAATCTAACAACATTAATGCTAGATAGAGATAATTGTTCTTACCTTGTAGACTGAATCATATGGATAATTGTCTCCAAGCCTAGGATCGATGAGTTTGCAAAGATCTTCTCTAGGATCAGGTTGATTAAGAACATTCCCAAACTACACAACCAGATGCATGTTGTAAGCCAAATAGCCAAATCTTAAGGTAAGCTTAACTGAGTTGCTTGAGAATCAATAAAAAATTTGCAGAAGGGCATTTTCAAGTTTCCTGTTCTAATTCAATCACAATAAAGCTTGAACACATCTAAAAGTTCATTTCTATTTGAGATTGTTCTCATTACTTTTTCATTAGTGGGAGAATAGGGGTTGAAAGAAAATTAACCAGGTTAAGAAGGGCCCTTGCTGCAATCTCAGAATCATTTGTCTTGACAATAGCTGGTTTAGCAGAAATAAGCTCACAGAGCACAACCCCAAAGGCATAGACATCCACTTTAGGCGAAGCTTCACCACGTCGAGCATAGCATCATAAATATGCATGAAAATTTCATTAACTCATTAATGTTCTATCAGATGCCAGATATGAATTGATCAGTTCTCAGTATAGTCCTTATTAAAAAAAATATTTTGCTTGCCATTGCCTTGGTTAAAATCAGATGTTATCTTACTCAGGTGCCAAGTATCCAAATGTTCCTACAAGACGACTGGGTATCAATGCTGCACTTCCAGCTTTAGAAGACAGTTTTGATTTTGCCAATCCAAAGTCTGCAACCTTTAGTAAAAGGAATATAGCACCATAAATAGAAGAAGCTTCAAGCAAACCTAATGATAGATAGAAAGTTTTAACCTTTACCTTGCCATGGAAGTTTCTGTCTATCAATATATTGGCTGATTTGATGTCGCGGTGAATATAACGAGGAACTGTATGCTCGTGGATATACTCAAGACCTCTTGCTGAATCAAGTGCAATTTGCAAACGAGTAGACCAAGGAAGCGGGTCTCTGTTCCCTGGAAATGGACAACATAACATCTATCAGTGTCATTGCCATTACCAATAAGCTGTCATATGTGCAGAATTCTGTATCGTTACCCGAGCCAAGTAAATATTGGCTTAGATTGCCATTCTCCATGAACTCATAGACGAGGAGAAGAGAACCTTCAACACAGTATCCTATTAAATGCACCTACATCGAAAATATCATTGAATAATTATATACACTTTCTTGATTATTGTTAGTAGAAAGCATGAAAGGTATAAGCCAGTGAAGTTTCATTTGAAATGGTAAGTTTTAGTATCCCATTGGTGGTTGTGGGCTGTGATGTTAGCAAAAGAGAATAACACCAAAATAGTTAAGCAAAATGTATGCCCACTTTCAAAATTTTGATTTTCCATTAGCTTGCAATTTGCAAATGCTGCATCTAGGAAAGTGTATTACCAGGTTCAAATGATGAACGTGTGTCAAAACCCTTAGTTCAGCTATAAATTCTTTTGATGCTTGCGTTTCCATCTTCTTGATTGCAACTTTCTGCAGAGAAAGTGATAATGAGAAAAGAACATGACAAAATGCTTGCAGCATGTTCTGTCCTTCTGTGAAACTCAACCAAGAAAAATTGCAACTCATGTATATAACCCAAAACATCAAATACAGAAAATTCTTCAACCGTTCACTAGATAAAAATTACAAGTTGGTTAATAACTGACCTCGCCTCGTAGCTCTGCATAGTAAACAGCACCAAAGCCCCCTTCACCAATCTTGTGTGTCATACTGAAACTATTAGTAGCATGGTCAAGTTCTTCATACGAGAACTCAATTGATGTGTCTATGAAAGTGGCTTTAGGGCCATTTCTTTTTCTTCTATGTGCTAAACAGCCACCACCACCCGAAAACGGGACCAACACCAAACGGACAAAAACAGAACAAGAATCATGTCAACTTCAGTTACTTGAGACTTGAGAGGTGTACTGATTCTGTTCTTAAAAGGAAAAATAATCCTCAAATAAAAGATATAAAAGAACACAATGATTCTAAGTAGCATTGCTTCATAATCAAACTGTTGAACCATTTAGTCAGGAATAGGCAGAGATGAATATTAAGCACTCAGTGAGGATGTGCACTGAAAACTTCTTCTTGTTATAATTAATCATCTATTCTTTCGGATAACATGTGATTTGCAGTAAACTTTGTTGTAGCATTATTCAAGTTAGGATCATCAAACAACCTTATGGTATGGGAAAATGGGGGCCATAAAAATTGGTGAGGGGACAGAGAAAACGTACCAGGCCTAGATTGTGCAGGTTGAATGTTGGATGTTGAGAGCCGCTTCCATTTAAAGCCAAAATAGAGAACCCCTGCAGCCAGTAGGAGTCCAGCTACTGCTCCTGAAGATATTCCAGCAATAAGCTTACCAGATATTTCTAATGGAAGACATACAAAAGAAACATATGAGCTCAAAGTATTTATATCATTTATGGATGATCAAGTTTTGAGTTTAGAGCTTCAGCATGCTAATATATTAGTCCAGATAATCCTCAGAAAACCAATATTCAGAGAAGGCAACCACCTTTGCTGCAAAATTGAAGGAAAGGAAACTATATTAAGAATGATAATTAATGAAAGATGTTAAGCTGCAAGAAAAAATATAATATTAATAAACTAAGACTAGTAATTAAATAGAAGTTACCTTGAGCTCAGGGGTCGATAACTGCCACTTGCATCTGCAAATAAAGTAAAACTTTTGTGAGGCAAGTTGAGAGCAGAGTGAAGATTCAGCTTTTAGCAATTACTTCAAAAGATTACAACAAAGCAATGTTCGAATATAACAGTTACGACAGCAGTTCATTGTATAACCAGAATAGATCGACTTCACTTACTCAAATTCACTTAAAATAACAACTGAGTTAGGTAATTTAGATTTACTATGCCATGAACCTTAAAATGCCTAAAAATTAACAAAACACCAAAATAACTTTCAAAATCAAACTTGCAACAAAAGAAAGAAATTTACCTTTGCCTGGAACAAAAACCAAACCATCCCCTCGGCTAAAATTCACCCCCTCGCTGTAACTCTGCACTAACTCTCCAACATCCTTGGAAAGATTGGTCTGAATCAACACAGTATCCAGAGTCTCCCCTGATCGAAGTGGGTAGGTAATAAACAACCCATAATCCTTTGAAAAAGAAGTATCTCCACATGAACAATTGACAGTCACGTTGAGCTTACTGCCTTCAGGAATCCTATGGCCATCATATATATTAAACCGCTCCAACCACTCAGGCGTGGTCAAGTTGGCAAAGTAGAAATTGGCGATTTTATCATAGTTGTCACCAAGCTTCGGCTCGAACTCAAACACATGCCCGAGGAAATCACCATTGATGCAGTTACAAGGGAAGGGGACGTTTATCCTTGTATAAGCTTCTAGCCAATCTATTCCAGCTACTCCCCTGTTGAAATCCAAGATAGGATCGACCACTCCTTTTGGCACAAGCTGAGAATACAAAACCTCTGAGATGAAGGATACATTTATGCCTGCTGAAGTATAGTAGGATGCTAATGCTAAGCCACAGCCTTTGGTGTATTTTGATTCCACTACTCCTGTAATTGAAAGTGAGATGAAAAATAAGAAATGAATCCATTAACAAAATATTGGTAATGGTAGACTCATAATTTCTTCTTTGTTCATGGCCAGGTAATCCCTGTTCTTCAATTTCATGGTTAAAACGAATTTCTCTGTGGTTTGTGCATATATTCTAAGCGTTTACTTCCATGTCATTGATTGGTTTTACACTATTGCAGTTACTTCAGTCTTCACTCTTCTCTTTGGCTCTTTGCTAGATATTCAACACGGGCAGAAGTCAAACTTGGAAAAAAAATTCTTTAATATTAATATTTTTTCAATGGTTAATATATATGATTATATGTTGGTCAAACCATAGAAAAAGTGGCATAGCATATCACAAAGAAAAGTATTTGCAGAGAGAAGTTTCCAAAGCAGCTCAATGAGTTTTCCTACTGCCTTTTTGTCCAATCCAATTTTCAACGGCTATGTGGGTTCAGTGTGCCAAATAGGTCGACTGCCCAATGTTTCAACTTTCCACAATTATAAAGGCAGGTTTGGTTCTCGGAATGGAATAAATAGGGAATAAAATGAACATTATTATGTGGACTGTTGGAGCAGAGCAGAATAAATGAGGAATACATATTTTAGAGTTTGGTTTGTGGAAGGGAGATTTGATTTGGGAAAGCTTTAATGTATAGATATAGATTCTGTAAACTCTAATTGTTGGAAAAATACACGGAAATAAGGAGGCTTCTGGTAAAATTTAAAAGTAACTGTAATACTGCTATTATTGTTATTATACAAGGGAACAAGGAGTATTATTTTTCCTATATATTTACATTCATCTTATTTTCATTGAACATTATGAGTGCATCAAGCAAAACATGTGTTTTTTCAAAATTTAATTTAATGGAAATGATCAAGAACTCTACCGTTCAGACATAGGTTGACAAGAGCTTGATTCTCATAGAATGAGCTTATACGTCCCAATCCTCTGTTTAGGATGAAAGAGTCATTAGAGCAACCACAACAGACCTCATACTAGGTCGTAGTTGAGGGTTTTCTTGTGTACATGCTTTGGCAAGCTGAGCCATCTGCAATATACAACAGCCTCCAAAGCTTAATCATATTGAAATCCTAAAATGAAAATCCTAGATCCTAGCATATTAGTATTTCCTAGGAACTGTTCTCACCTTGAAAACAGAGTCAAGTGGGAAATTGTCTCCAAGCCTTGGATCAACAAGTTTGCAAAGCTCTTCTTTTGGATCAGGCTCATTAAGAGCATCCTCAAACTGCAGAAAGATAAACACTTATTAAACTATGCTCATGGATACTTATTTCTTAGGCTCTAATGGATTAGTTTTCAGACAGGCAAAACCGACAGTGGGCTCAATGTTTGATGAAAACCGTTGAACCAGAAGAACAAAAGCTAATTTGCTCAAAAATTTGTGGAATCGCATTCACATTTTAATTTGCCATTCTTACTCCAATTGCATTTCAAATTTAACAAAAGCCATATCTATGAAGTTTAAGCATCTGTAACCCCGCTTTTAACTAATCAGAGCAGAAGGAATGGAAGAATCTTAACCAGAGTAACAAGACTCTTCGATTCAGCATTAGGGCCATTTGCCTTGACAATAGCTTCTTTAGCCGAAATAAGCTCATAGAGTATCACCCCAAAGGCATATACATCTACTTTAGGAGAGACATCACCGTATCGAGCATATCTGCGAAAAGCATGAAAAAAGTAAGTCCATTTTTACATAAAGACAAACTTTTTGGCAGATGGCAACACTCCTTAGTGGAATACCAATTTCCAAGGATGGGGCTAATTATCATTCTGCTAAGTGCTAACCAACTACTCTACAGGATGATTGGCCTCTCTAGTCATAAACTTACTGACAATAGGACACTTCAGAGTAGCCACTTCTTGACACTTATCTATGATCCATAACACCAATAGCTAATGAGTTAACAATTGCCTCAAAATTAGAATGAATGAAATTCATCTTACTCTGGTGGCATGTAACCAAATGTTCCAACAATACGTGTAGGCAGTGATGCATTTCCAACTTCTGTCAGTTTTGTTAGACCAAAACCTGCAACCTGCATTAAAAGATAAAAATGATTCAATGCAGTGATGACAATAAGCTTTCAAACAGTCTATATGATGAGAAAAACTAAACAAGTAACCTTTCCATGGAAGTTTTTATCTATAAATATATTAGCTGATTTAATATCACGGTGAATGTGAACAGGGACAGTATGCTCATGGATGCATTCAAGACCTCTGGCTGAGTCAAGGGCAATTTGCACTCTAGTGGACCAAGGAAGTGGCTCCCTGCCTGGAAATAAACAACTCAAATCCATCAGTACTGCTTAAAGACGATGCAATAGAAAATGATATCTGCATAAAAGATCTCACTTGAGCCTCGCAGGAGCTGACTTAGATTGCCATTTTCTAAGAATTCATAAACTAGGAAAAGGGAACCTTCAACACAGTATCCAAGTAATCGCACCTGCATTGAATGTCATTATTAGTCTTCACTTCAAAGATAAATGACAAAAAAACAATTTAGAAGCTCAGAATTGCCTATGAATGTCAAGAAAGGAAACAGAAAAAATCTACTACCATATTTCATTATATGTGCATTACGCAACTGCCATTGATAATCCTCTTCAACATGAAACTTAAAATTCAGTCAATTCTTTGTATCATATTGCTTACACTAAAGTAACATGAGGGTAACAGCAGCAGTAATGCTGTGCCATAGGTGAATACAGACCAATCTTCTGACTCATGCTAAAATGAATAGTCTTTGCCTTTGGCTGTTGATGCCACACCCAGAATATTCAACAACATTAAGAAATGCTTTCTACTTAATGGAAAACAAATACTAAAATATAAGTCACCCTAAAGTTCAGCTTTTATTAGCTCACAGGCAAACATAATAGCACTCAGTTCACCTTTACTAAAGTCTAAAGCAGGATGGTGCCAAAAAAAAAAGTCTAAAGCAGGATAAAAAGAAAAAGCGTTACCAGGTTCGGGTGATGAACATGTGTTAAAACCTTTAACTCAGTTAGAAATTCTTTGGATGCCTGCATATCCATTTTCTTGATTGCTGCTTCCTGCATGGTGTTAGTAAGAAACAGATAATGTACATGTGGACCAATATGACAAGGCAATGATTAATCATTGATGCATTTTTATATAGGACACATGATATTCACGTGTATGGACGATAATTTTTCTATAATTCAAGCCAAAACATAGTCAATTAGTCATGCATTCAATTTCATATGTATGAATCTTTTGATGCCCAGCTCCATTCATCAGGCTTGAGTTCCCATCCAATGTCCACATGAAGAAAAATATAAGCCATACCAATCTTACAAGCAAATCATGGAGACAAATGAACATCCACCAAACTAAGTGACATTCTGAATTTTGATCCTCTTAAACTCTCAAATGGCAATAAAGGCACTTTTTTTTATAATCCCCTCAATAATGTCATCAATAATTTGCAGCAAATCCAAAGTGATTTTCTTAAACTCTCCAAACTACAAACTTTAGCCCTAGATGACATGGTTGTTTTGCATTAACATGCCAGATAGTGAGCCTGTCTCTGAGACCTAGTCAAGAAGATGTAAAGCTAATAATTACTCGACTAAATGCACAATTATCAGACGCATCAAACAGACAATTTTCTTCAAGAGTTTACCAACGATTAAACACTAAAATTGCAAATATGTACAAACCTCGCCTCTCAGAGTTGCATAATAAATAGCCCCAAAGCCCCCTTCACAAATCTTGTTAGCCAGGCTGAAATTATCAGTCGCCTGGGCAAGTTCTTCATATGGGAACTCAACTGATTTGTCCACAGTAATGCCAGGAAATCCTAGAGAAACGGCAGCCGCCGGAGTTGATTCTGGAGAAACTAAACATATCCACCAATAGAGTAAATTTAGAGAACAGAAAAGAAGAAAGAGCAGGGAGGGAGCAACTAGTTACTGAAAAATCGCCTATTTGAATTGGGTTTCAGAGATTTAAATGGCAAATCAGTCTAAAATCTCAGAAAGAATCAAAATGGGAAATAAGACAGAGACGCAGAGGAATTACCATTCCCAGCTTGAGCAGATAGATCATGGGAGGCTGTGGAAAGCGATGTTGCTCCTTTTGCCTTCTTCTTTCGGAAAATTGAGATTAATTCTGGACACATTTTTTGTGCCAAAATTGAAACCCTAAGATTGGGGGAGTTTTCAGGGGTTTAAGAATTGGATAGAGAAATTGAACGTCGAAGAAGAAGAAGAAGAAGACCGTTGACCGAAGAATTTTATTTCCCCTTTTCAAATTTCGCCGAATACACTATAAAGAAATAGAGTGATGACGTGGCAAATGCTGATTGGCCTAATTTTGGCGCTTAATTGATTGAATAAAACTGTCATGCTATTAGGAACGGTTGACTTTGTGGTAGCAAAGGTAAATTCCCGCGTTTTTCTTTTCCCGCTTTAATAAGCGCTTTACTTCCATTATTATCATTTTAGTATCAATCACTATTTTAAAAAAAAAAAAAATTCTACAAAAGACGCCGAAAGTATTGATTATATTCCTATGCTAGGCACTCCAAAAATATCTCCAAAGAGAGATTCCATCAATATTGAGAGTCACATGATGATAATTTTGGGCCATATTGATCATTTATCACCCATCCTCCTTTCACTCGGTTCGATCATATTCATATACCTAACCTTATCGTTATTCTTTACTCTTGTTTTCTTATTTTCAACGCTCGAAAAGTATAAGCTCATTTGAAGTTAAATTTTGATTATTTATTATTGAAATAAGAGGAAGATTGTATCTTGAGTATCATTATGTTTGGGCCGAAGACCCACTAGTCAATTGAGACCCAAGCCTCTTATAAGGTATATGAATAGTTAGGGTATGACTTTTTTTTTTTGTGTGGCCAAAATAGCCAAGGTATGACTCATTATCTCATTATTATGTTCCACCATGCGACATTAAGAGGGACTCTACTGACTTTGACCGTTAGATAGGGTCCCCTCCGGCCACCTAGGGACCCCTTTCCCACGGACAGCTAGGAAAAAATCTGTTTTTAACTTCTAAAAAAGGGAGAGATTGTATAGTTAATTCCCTAATGCTTTTTGTCCAGTCCAAATTTCAATGGCTACGGGTCCAGTGTGCCAAAAAGGCCTTTAATGTGCCATTCTATACTCAAGTCACATTCCAATTTAGGCCATCTATTACCACTCTTAACTAATCAGAGTAAAGGGATTGAAATGAAAGAATATATATTGTCCCTATAATTAGCACCAAATTAATCCAAGTGATCTCTTCTCCAAACTAGAAACTTTTGGCCTATAGATGGCATAGTTGTTTTGCATTAACAGGCCAGGTGTTAAGCAAAGTCTGCCTCTGAAATTTAGCCAAGATGTAAAGCTAATAGTGCAGAGTCATCATAATCACCAAATGAACAATTTAATTCAAGAGTTAAGCAAGAAAGACCAAAAACTATGTACAAACCTCGCCTCTCAAATTTGCCCCACCCAAAGCCACCTTCACCAATCTTATTAGCGATACTGAAATTATGAGTGGCCTGGGCAAGTTCTTCATATGACAACTCAACTGATTTGTCTAGAGTAATGCCAGTAAGGCCTCGAGAAGCAGCAATTGCCTGACTAATTTAGAATCTCGATCGGAGATGAAAGTCACGTTGGTGTCTGTCTTCCATGGCGTAGTAGGATGCTAACGCTAAGTCACAGCCTTTTTTTGCATCTTGCTTCAACAAAGGCATTGGAAAGTGAAATGAGGAACAAAAAAGAAATTTGGGTATTTCTTCTCTTCTCTGTTCATGGTGAAGTAAACATTAATAATTAATTGTTCTTCAATTTTATTTTATGGTTAAAACGAGTTTATTTGTTTCTTGTTGTGGTAAGGGTTTACTTCCATTCACTATCTTTATCCCATTCCCATGATTTGGTTTCAGTTGAATTTTGCACTCATCATTTTAGTTTTTACTTTTCTTTTCCACAGATATTCAACACTGGAAAAAAGTCTTTGAAACTCAGTCAAGTCAACTATAAGAAATAAATGGACTGATGACCAAGTTGGTTGAATGGAAAAGGACAACACTTGAATCCGGCCAGACTTTTCTACGTTTTATGTATCAGAAAACTGCAAGGAAGGGTTGCATTGGGTTCAGAATTTGGTTCACCATGGAAAGTTTGGAATATCTGTAAAAAAATTCTGCAATCTCTAGTTTTCAACCAAAGGGTAAAATATAAGGAAATAAAAGCTTTTGACAAAACTTATATGTAATTCTATTATTTTCCTATACATATTACATTTGACCTTATTATATTCATGGGACATTGTGAGAACATCTATCTAGCAAAAAAAATGGGGCTTTCAAAAATCAATTTCATGGCAAGCATCAATAAGTAATTTCAGTAATCACATTTACAATCATCTGGGATTTGACTCAAGTGTTATATCGAAGCGAAATGACCTTCCGAATGGATTCTCTCTATCGTCCTGACATTAGGTTGACAAGAGCTTGATTCTCATAGAAAGAGCCAACATCCCAATCCTCTGTTGAGGATGAAAGAGTCATTAGAGCAACCACTATAGACCTCATACTCGGTCGTAATTGAGGGTTTTCTTGGGTACATGCTTTGGCAAGCTGAGCCATCTGCAATATACAATAGCCACCAGACGTTTTATCAGATTTAAATCCTAAAAAAGAACTCCTAGTTTATTGTTTCCTAGGAACTGCTCTTACCTTGAAGACTGAGTCAAGTGGGTAATCATCTCCAAGCCTTTGATCAATAAGTTTGCAAAGCTCTTCTCTTGGATCTGGCGCAGTAAGAGCATCCTCAAACTGCAGAAAGACAAACACTTGTTAAATTATGCTCATGGATACTTATTGCTTAGGCTCTAATGGAGTAGTTTTCAGACAGGCAAATTCCACAGTGGGCTCCATATTTGACGAAAACCGTTGAATCAGGACACAAGCCAATTTTCTAAAAAAACTTGGCTTAATCGCATCTTAATTTGCCATTTTTACTTAAAATCACATTTCAGCTTTAACAAAAGCCAAATCTTTGAATTGACACCGTTACCACTTCTCATTAATCAGAGTAGAGAGACTGTAACAATACTAACCAGAGCAACAAGACCCTTCGATTCAGCCATAGAGCCATTTGCCTTGACAATAGCTTCTTTAGCAGAAATAAGCTCATAGAGCACAACCCCAAAGGCATATACATCTACTTTAGGAGAAACATCACCATATTGAGCATATCTGGAAACAAGCATGAAAAAGTTAGTTCGCTTTTACATAGACAAATATTTAGGCAGGTGGTGACATTTCTTAGTTAAATGAAGTTTATCTTATTCTTACTCTGGTGGCATGTATCCAAATGTTCCAACAAGACGAGTAGGCAGTGATGTACTTCCAACTTCTGTCAGTTTTGTTAATCCAAAATCTGCAACCTGTGTTAAAAGTTAAAAAATGATTCAGTGCAATGATGACAAGAAGCATTTAAGCAGTCCATTTGATAAGATGTAAACTAAAGAGCAACCTTTCCATGGAAGTTTTTGTCTATCAATATATTAGCTGATTTAATGTCACGGTGAATGTAAACAGGGACGGTATGCTCGTGGATGTATTCAAGACCTCGGGCTGAGTCGAGGGCAATTTGCACTCGAGTAGACCAAGGAAGTGGATCCCTGGCTGGAAATAAACAACACAAATCCATTAGAACTGCTTTGATAAGATGCCATACTAATAATTTCTGCATAAGATATCTCACTTGAGCCTCGCAAGTGCTGACTTAAATTTCCATTTTCAATGAATTCATAAACTAGGAAAAGAGAGCCTTCAACGCAATATCCAATTAATCGCACCTGCATTGAACGTCATTACTAGTTTCTTCTTCAAAGATAAATGACAATTTAGAAATTCAGAAGGTCACAATTGCCAAAGAATATCAAGAAAGGCAAAGAAAAAACTAATATGTTGCATTATATGTACATTGCCACTACTGCCATTGATAATCCAATTAATCACAAAACTCGTTATTATAATCCACTTCAACAGAAAACATTAAAATTCATTCAATTCTTTGTCTCGCATCGCTTACAATAAAATAACATAAGATTCAAAGCAGCAGTAGCGGTGAATATAGATTAATCTTCTGAACTATATGAATAGTCTTCACCTTTGGCGGTAGATACCAAACCCAGAATATTGAAAAAAAAAAATCAGAGATAGGAAGAACATTAGAAATGCTTTCCAATTGATGCAAAACATTTAGTCAGAGATAAGTCACCCTTGGAATTTTAGTTTACCATTAGCTCACAGAAAGTGAACATAATGAGCACTCATTCACCTTTAATAAAGCAAGAGAAAAAGAAAGAGCATTACCAGGTTCAGGTGATGAACATGTGTTAAAACCTTTAATTCAGCTAGAAATTCCTTTGATGCCTGCATATCCATTTTCTTTATTGCAGCTTCCTGCAAGTTAAGTAACAAGTAAGTAACATCATTATGCAAATGGAACCAACATGACATGGCAATGTATCATGGATGCAGTTTTTTTCTACCGTGTCTGTATGTATGAAGGGAAAGATGCAGGTTTATTTAGCCATGAGAAACGTTAAACAGAGTAAGTTCCAAATTCACAAAAAATGCCTGTGTGCATGGTTACATTTTGTTTTTTCCTTTCTTAATGTATGAAACAGAAAACTTGTGTTTTCTCTTCATATATAAGACACATAATATTCTTCTATCTGCACCATAATTTTATCTATAATCCAAGTGAAGACGATTCATTCAATTTTAAATATGAATCATTTCTGCACTTTTTTCATTAATTTAGGCGCCCTATTCCATTCATCAGGCTTGAGTTCTCATCCAATTTCCACATCGAAATACATTAAGACAATGACCAATATTGCAACTTGCAAGCAAATCATAAAGGCAAATGAACATCCTCCAAATTAAATGACAATCTGAAATTTCATCCCCTAACTCTCAAATAGCAAGAAAAGACCTTTTTTTCTCTTCTCCTAAAAATATCATCATAATTAGCAAGAATTTTAAGTGATCTCTTCTCAAAACTACAAATTTTTACCCTGGATGACACGGTTTTTTTGCATTAAGACGTTGAGTCTGTCTCTGAAACTTAGTCAAGATGTAAAGCTAATAATTGGCTAAATGCACAATTATAAGAAGCACTAAACAGACAATTTTCTTCAAGGTTTTCATATCTATTTTTTCCTTCTTTTTCTTTGGGCCAATTCTTCAAGAGTTTACAAATAAACACTAAAATATATGCAACTATATACAAACCTCGCCTCTCAATTTTGCATAGTAAACAGCCCCAAAGCCACCTTCACCAATCTTATTAGCCAAGCTGAAATTATCAGTCGCCTGGGCAAGTTCTTCATATGAGAATTCAACTGATTTGTCTACGGTAATGCCAGTAAGGCCCGGAGAAAGGGCAACCCCCTGAGTCGATTCTGCTGATTTACTTCCAGTGACTAAACAGATCCACCAACCAAAGATATATAGAGAACAAAAAAGAAGAAAGAGCAATCAGTTATTGAGATAATTGTAATCATGTTATATACTAGCAAAGTATAGTGGTTTGTTTATAAGAAACAAACAAGTAGCAAACAGAAGGTGTAAAGATATTTTTTAAGCATTTATTCAAGAACAGCACAGATGATAGCCCAGGCTGTCAATGAGGATGTAAAGTGCAAACTCTTGAAGGGGGAACTTTAGGAAATTAAAAAAAAGGCTAAAAGTATGTTATGTTTCTGTGCATCACACAATAAAGCCAGTTCATCCAGTGGTTTTGTTATTTGATCAACTATTTGAATTGGTTTTGAGGATTTAACCAGAAAGAGAGTCTAAATAACTTTTATGAAACACTCATGAAGATATCTTTAGTTTGCTCAAATCTAATAAATAAACAAAAAAGGAACTGGGACAGAGAAGAAGGGAATTACCATTCGCTTGAGCAGATAGTTCTTGGGAGGCTGTCGAAAGCAGAGTTGCTCCTTTTACCTTCTTCTTTCGGAAAAATCCAACATATAGACCAACAGCCAGCAACAGCAACACCACTATTGCTGCTATTACTATCCCAGCAATAACTCCCCCGGAGATTCCTAATAATATAGAAAAGCAACATATAAGCTCAAAATATAACAAATTTCCAGTGAACCAGAATCCCATATACCCAATATCATCACAAAAGCATCATGATGAGAAGGCCAAACCACCTTTGCTGCAAACAGAAAGAAAAAACACATTAGAAAATTTATGAGGGATCCCAAGATAAAACAAAAGATAGTAATATATGAATCAATTTAAAGTTTAATGGTGTAGGAGCTACCTTGATTTGAGGGGTGGGAAGTTGCCACTGGGATCTGCAAATAAAGAAAATCCTTTAGTGAGTCAAGTTAATACAGTTATACAAAATCCAGGATATGGAACCATGCACAACTGTCTCGGTGTTTATAGTTCAACAAGTGGATCATATATTGTATAGTTTCCAACTTTCCATGGGTATTTTGAAGAACGAGTAAGAAATGAAATTATTTCATGTAAAGTTGACACATATACTCCAAACAAACCTGATTACAAGCACAAAATATAGGGAGGAAAATCAAAAGATAGCTCTTGATGACAGTGAACCAAATTTGACTTCATTTAGAAATGCATAAACTCCACATGACTTTTTAAATTAGCATAACATTTACCAGTTTGGTTCTTATTTAAAAATGACTTCAACTAAATTTTCTGGTGAATCATCGAAGATCATAAATGTTTGCTGGTCTATGATCAAAATATTAAGAACTCCCTAAGCTGAATTACCATTTTCTATTAAATAAATCTTTCCTCTATCTCCAAGGAAACCTTTTGGCCAAAATAAAAAAAAGTACTCCAAGGAAACCACCAAGTACTTGAAAATCGAAACTTCTACTTTGGAAGTCAAGAGAGGCCAGAGGGATTGAGTTTTATGAAATGAGAGAAAACTACTTCTGGTTTGATTCCAACAAGTAAGCTTGCACCAACCACTAAGCTAAGTGCTAGCGGTGCCCCAGCAGAGTACCACACGCATAATAATCCGAAAGCAAATTCCTCTAATACGCTAGTTAAATTACATAAGCATAATAAATCATCTAGAATAAAACCCAGCTCTCAGTGAAATTAAATCTAAATTTATAAAAGTCCTTAACCCCATTCATAATAAAACAGAAAAAAGAAAAGAAACTTTTCTATGACCCAAGTTTTAATCAAATAATCATTTTAAAATTGCCATGGTTTTAGCAGGGGTCTGTTATATATCTAAAGGAACTAGTAAAGATAATCATATAAATAAATTTAAATGCTTTTAAAAAGAAATTCTCTAGCAATATCTAAGTTTCCTCTGTTGATACTAAAATTAGACCACGCAATTTATCCTACTTCCAACTATACCGTATGAATTAACAACAAAGGAAATCAAACAAAAAATGCTAAAGAAATCACCTCGGCCCGGAACATACACCAAGCCAGCCCCTGCGCTGAAATTTGCCTGTGGGTTGTAACTTTGCACCAAACCCGAAAAGTCCGACGTCAAATTCGTCTGATTCAAAACATCATTTAAAGTCTCCCCTGGTCGGAGCGGGTACGTAATAAACAAACCGTAATCCTTTGAAACTGCAGCATTCCCACAAGAACAATTCACCGTCACATTAACCGTCCCAGAATCCGGAATATTGTTCGCCGGATAGCTATTAAACCTCTGCAACCAGTCAACCGTGGTCAGATTCGCATAATATGTGCCGGCGATCTTGTCGTACGTATCGCCTGACCTAACACTGAATTGGAAAACGTGGCCGAGGAATTCGCCGTTGATGCAATCGCAAGGGAACGGAACGTTGATTCTAGTATCAGCTAAGACGCTGTCTTTGCTGGAAAGTTGTGGATTGTAACTGAGGATCGGGTCAAAATTAACCGTAGAGGAAGGTGAAATGTTCGAGTTGAGAACTTCGGATATGAAAGTCAAGTTTGCTCCTTGCCAAATATAGTACGATGCTACGGCAACATCGCAGCCTTTGGTACATGATTGTGATTCTACTGAAATTAAGGAAATTAAGATGAAAAAGAACAAAATTGAGATTGATTTCAGTGACATTCTCATTTTTTCTGTAAACATTGGAAACCCTAAAAGATTGGGGATTTTGGGGGTTTAAGAATTGGAGATGGAGAAAGAGAGGTTGAACTCTTGAAGAAGGTTGGCTGGTAGTGAAGACCGTTGACCGTAGAAGTTTGAAATTTTAGTCATAAAGAAATAGAGATGAAGACGTGGCAAATGATTATTGGGTTAATTTTGGCGCTTATTCAATTTAATTTATTGTCGTATTAGTTACCGGTCGAGTTAATAATTTGGCGCGGTTTTTTGTCTTCGGGGATGTTAGCGACACTCTCGGGAATATGTCAGGTGTAATATACGTGCTTTGGGTGCGGATTGAAGGCCGCGTTGGCTGCTGACTTGGTCTAGGTTGCTTTATTGCAGACACGGATTAGAATAATTGTGAGAACACTACTAATAAAAGCAGTCCAGTTGTTAGATCTTACGAGTGTATTGTGCTTAAACCATGATGTCTTAGATTTAAGTATCACGAAATGTAATTTTAATTGATGCAGATTTCAGCGCTCCCGTTGTGATGCTCCCAGTTTTAGATGTGGTGTTCCCATTTAATTCTGACAATTGGATGTAACATCTAATTTTCTCATCATCGGATATTATAAGTTTTAACCTGCTAAACCGGTTTTAAAAACCTTTTTAACTGAATTCATACGTGGTTATCCTCGTAATAGATTTTTACACATTTTTTATTCTAATCGTTGATATCAACTATAATTTTTTTCTTGATTATATTTTTTTCTCTAACTTTTTCAAGTAATTAATAATAATATAGATACATCAAAGTTAACACCAAAAAATCCACCTAATATCTTCCGGGTTTCACCTAATATCCATCAAAATCGTCTCCCATGGCTTCTCTTCTCATCTCGCCTGTTCATGATTTGAAATGGCCCTAAAACAGCCTTAAACCTTCAAATCCTCCTTTACCCGAGAAACATTGGAAAGTACCCAGAAAAATTTTATAAAAATTTATGGATTCTAAGATCGAAATTTATACCGGCGGCCATTGATGGGTCAATGAGGTTTTCTTGATTATTGTCAATATTGATTAATACTGGCCTGGATTTAAAGCTAGAATTAGCATCTTTTCATTTTTATTAATTCTCAAATTTAATATATTTATATTCGGAATTAATTAACTTTTATGTTTTTCTTTTTTTTTCAAACTTATTTTTTAATCATTAATGAGAACTTCAATCTATCTATATTTATTATTAATTACTTGAAAAAGTTAGAGAAAAAATAATAAATTAAGAAAAAAGGTAGTTGATATCAACCGTTGGAATAAAAAAAGTGTAAAAATTTATCACGAGGACTACCACATATGAATTCATTCCAAAAGGTTTTTAAAATCGGTTTAGCAAGTTAAAGTTTTTAGCATCCGACAGTCAAGAAAATACATGTTAAATCCAATGGTCAGAAATCATTGGGAGCGTCACATCCAAAAGTGGGAGTATCACAACGGGAGCGTTGAAGTCTCCACCATTTTAATTTTATTGTTTAGTGGGTAGTTTGGTGAATAGGCTATTTGAATTTGGATTTGATTCTTATTTAGATGTTTAAATATACGGAGATTTATTTTTAATTAGATTTCAATTGTATCACTAAACAAGCAATACTACTAATAATCACTTTGAAACAAGCAATATGTGTTATTAATTTATAATAATTGAAAAGTTGAAAACAATTCCAAATACAGAATTTGTAAGTTTGCAATAATTGGGTTGTTTGTTAACAATTGATTACAAATTTGCAACTCCATTCATAGTAGATATATTATTATAACCATTTTTAATTTAATACTGTAATTATGGAATATTTATTTTTTTTATTGTCATCTCAACATGGTACATCTAATTATTAGTATACTATATAATAATAATCGTAATCATTATGAATTTAATAATGTCCAAAATTTCACCCAAAAAATTAATGTCCAAGACTCTATGCTTGTTGGCGCCTTCCGGTACCTGCCAGATGGATTTATTTCCTTTGGTTAGCATGGAAAGGCCGCTTGATGACTAATTCTCTACGTGCTTCTTGGGGTGTTGGTTTAATGGCTCGTTGTTCTTTGTGTGATCATCCTATGGAAGATGTAATTCATATGCTTCGGGATTGTTCCTTTGCAACGACTTTATGGAAGGAGCTTATTCCGAGCCAAGATTGGAGCACTTCTTTTGCTACAAGTTTGCAGGATTGGTTGTTGAGTAACCTGGATTTCAAGAGTAAGGCTTCACGGGATGTGGTGGTTTTGCTACAACAGCTTGGAGGATTTGAACAAGGCGTTGTTCCTCTATTTTTGAACCTGATGATGATAGTATTTCGGAGCATGATATGCTCCGAAACATTATATAATCTACCTCATGAGAAATACTAGAGGCTTGGTATAAGCCACCTGCTACGGCTACTTTAGCTAAAATGCATTCACCGGTGCCCTCCACTTGATATGATCGTGAGAGTTAACACGGATGGTGCATCGAGGGGAAATCCAAGCGTTGCAGGTGTTGGTGGAGTGATTAGAGATTCTACTGGACGTTGGCTTGTTGGGTTTGCTGCTCATCTAGGCATTGTATCCAACATGGATGCTTAGCTCCATGCGCTTCAAATGGGACTTTTGCTGGCTTGAAATTGTTAGTCCCTTGATATGGTGCTGGAGGGGGGGGGGGGGGGTGAATAGCACTTTAAAACAATTTATGACAACCTCTAGAACTTTTGCAAAGTTGGGTAAAATGGTAGATAAAATAGATGAAGTTTGAAGGTAGAAAGATGAGAAATTGCAACACAAAGTAAAAGGAAGGTTTAGAGAATATGAATACTCACAATTTATAGAGGTTCAGTGATCCCCTCACCTACATCCTCTACCTTGATCTCCCCAATTAAGGATTTCCACAAACACTTCACTAAACCGGTGAAATTCTAGCTTCCACCAAGCCTTTTACAAAACGAGCTCTCTCCAAGCTCTAATCTTCAAAACAAGTTGATCATAACTTGTTTCTACCCAAGAAAAGAAGAAGTAGAAAGTACAATGATCTCCCAAAGATCTCAAGAACAAATTTAGCTCAAATTAATTTTCTCTCAAAAATAGTAGAAATGAAGAACAAAGAAAGAAATAAAATCTTTCTTCACTTGATCTTTGATGTATGGAGTGTTACCCCTTTGAATCTTGCTTTGGATGAGTGTTTAAGAGGTCTATATATGCTCTCTCACATCATTCTAGCCGTTGGAGCCTTTTCCTAGCCGTTGGAGCCTTTTCCACTTTTTCAAACTAGCCGTTATTTTTGTCTTTTAGTGGACGGTGGCAGTTATAACACCAGTTTTAATCGACTAAAAGTGCATTGCCTGGCGAGTTACAGATTGGGCACATAAGGGATGGCATTTTTAACTTCTGTTTAAGTCGACTGAAATGGTTCATTTCCCAATTTTCAATTATTTGCATTTCTTTGAATATTTCTTCAAGGGAATCCATTTGCAAACTTCTCCAAACTTAATAGAAATCTTCAAAATTGTTAAAGGCTTCTCCAAATTCGAATTTTTGAGCTCCAATTTAAATTCAAATATTTTCTTTTCTCTCCAAGCCTTGATATTCTTATTTATCATTTTTCATCTTGGCATGAATGAATTCAAATCACTCCCATACTTGATCAAGCTCATAGCTAGACTTGATTTTTCTCTTAGGGACTTGGACAACATTTAAACATTAGCTTTCCCTTACACACTCAAGTAAAATGGTTAGACACACATATGTGGAATGTTTTGTTATCATCAAAAACACATGGAGTCAACAATATGGATGAGGGTTATAGAAATGTGTTTTGTGAGGTTGATGCATTGGTGATCCTTGAATTGCTTCGATCTAGTGAGGTCTCCCTTCATCCCATGGGAGCGTTGACAATGATATTAAGGAGATTCTGGCACGTGATTGGCAATATAGTTATAATCACACACTAAGAGAAGGGAATTTTTGTACGGATTTGATGTCAAAGATGGGCTGTGAGTTTGATGATGAGTACCTCCAGACTCGGTCCGTGAGGTTCTTATTGCTAATGCTAGAGGGATGGCTTTCCCCGGGGATTTACTATAACTAAATTGCATCGTTTTCCATTTCGGTTTTAACCCAAAAAAAAAAAACTCTATGCTTGCTTTGTCTAGATTTTTTTTAATAATACTTTTAGGAAATGTAATTATTAAAAGTCTCATTACAATCAAATGTCTCCATATACTCAATCAATTCAATGTGAAAATCATAAATGTAGACTACATAAATAAAGCCCACACGAGGGGCACAAAATCCACATGCATTTTGCGTGCAGTGAAACTTGATAATAAGATCTCATGGTACAGATACGGATACGTCTACTAAGTTAACAACTTAGGTGTTACTTTGTCGAGATATTTTGTATATCTAATCATTATAACTTTTTTTTTTGGCACAATCTAATTATTATGAATTTAAACCTAGCTAATTAAATTAACCCAAGTATGTATTAATCTTCATTATTTTTTCTTGGTACGTACATAATATATTGTTGATGATCATTTCGATGAGAATCAACAAATGATCATCAACAATGAACAAATCAAGATTAGGATGCTTCACGCTAGACTAGAATGCTCAATAAATATTGCTATGGGAAGTATATATGGTTGTATATATGACACGTCACACGTGAACCTGACATGCCGGGAGTAGGGCTGATTTTCATACTAAACGTAAGTGGCCTTGGCCCTTGGGCGGGAAACGGATTGTGGGCTCCAACGTCTCATTGGATTGGGCTAGCCAGATTGGTTTTGACGCTATGACCCAGATTATCAGTTTCGCCTAGGGGTGAGCATTGGGTCGGTTTCGGGTCAAACGGATCAATCGGAGTAGTTTCAATCAAAATTAAAATTCTAATTGATCAACCGACAACCGACCCGATATAATGGGAAACCGCTAAAACCGATTTCGGTTGGTTTGGATCGATTTTTCAGTTTGAATATTTTTAAGAATGATGAAAACAAAAAAAAACCCTTTTATATTTCCTTTTATTTTTGATTTATTAAGAAAATAATTTGTAATTATTTTTCAGATATTATTTTTAATATATATAATTATATATAATTAAAATAAAAAATAAAAATAAAAACTAATCATATATACAAAACGATGTCGTTTTGACTATTCGGTTTCTCGGGTCAGTTTCGGTTTCAATGTTCATACCGACAACCGATCCGATCAATCGAGAAAACCGACCCACTTCAACCGTTTTCTAAACAGGTCGGTCGGTTTTCTCGATTGACCCGATTTTTCTCACCCCTAGTTTCGCCCGTCGATCCAATCCATGTATACACTATGCCTGCGTCTTAACTCGAACTTTTTGGTGCGCCTTTTGTTTCTTCTTATCATTTCATGTTGACTGTTGGCTGCTGCAATGAAGTCCCTTGTTGTTTATCATTTGAATTTAAATACATAATTAATAATATATGATAGTAATTGAAAAGAATCTTGCTAATTCGATTTCTTTTAGCTATGGACAATCTATTAGGAGATTGTTTCGAGTTGGCAATTAGGCATATAGAAAAAAAGTTAGACTAAATGCTCAATAAGGTCTAACCATGTAAATCGCACGTTCTAGAGACTTATGAAGAAGGTTTGAGACTCCAAATCATCAAGATGGCTCGGGTCGTGAAGCGAGATCAAGATCTAAACACAAATGATGAATACTTTTTTCAATTTATTATAAGATCTAGTTACTATTTTGTAATTTCATTTATATAAATGAAAATTACAGTATTTTTCTTTAAAAAAAAGGTATAATCATGTAAATGCTCGATTTAGGGTTAAACCTTTCGATTTGATTAATTTAAGACCCAATGTTACAATTTCAGCTCAAATAAGGGCGCAACGTTTTCATTTTTTAGTGCCATTGTCAATTTTTCATCGATTAACAATGACATTAGGCCTTTGATTTAATCGAATTTGAAAATTAAGCTTTAATTTGACCAAATTGAAAGGTTGTGTTCTAAATTGAGTATTTTCAAAAATACTAAACCTTTATTTGGATAATAATAATTAGCCAAAATTATGTTAAAAAATCATTACAACAATTGTAGGTTGAATATTTTCTTTTTTCACTGCAAATTTGATATGATGATTTGTATGTAAAATTATTATATATATTGTATAAGAGATTATTTTTTTTATGCAAAATAATATATAATGATTATCTAACATATATAATTGTAAAACTTATATAGGAGTGAACCTACTAATGTCTCTGCAGGGATATGCTCAATATATGGTAAAAATATATAGTTAATTATTAGGGAAAATTGAACAAATCACTTCTTATAATTTCGGTATAATAAAAAGAACAAAGGCTGATTGGGATGCCTAGCTCAAATTAAAAATTGAAGGTGAATGAAAATCAATCATATAAATCAACAGTAACGAAGGTCATCATAGATATAATTGAAGAAAGAAAAGAACTTCGTCACTTTATATTGGCTTATTGATATGCCGTAAAATTTGAGTACAAATTTCCTAGTATGTGGTAGTTATATGACCCTGATTTATTCGAAGTCAAGTTATTTTTTTTTTAGATGGAATGTTAAGATTTTGTATTCATCTAAAAGCAGATTCAACTGCTATTGTTTTACAAAAGTTACTAAGTGAAAAAGCTGTACAGATCCCAAACTATACAAAAAGATACTAAAGCCTATAAGACTATACATTCATATGTCAAAAATATTTGTGTTGAAACCCCATCTCTGACTTAGCTGGAGGTTAACAGTATCTCTTGCAATACCTTTCAAACCATGTAATCGACCTTGGATAACAGAAGCTATCTTCATAATAACTTGCGAAGGATTAAGCGCTGGTCTGCCAAATATCCTATTGTTGCTCTCACACCAAACATAATAGACAGTAGCACTCCATGCCAATCTGCAAATCAAAGTTAGTAGTGCTTTTCCTTTAAGTTTGGTCATGCCCTATTGAAGTTCAGAGTTCCAATCTTTTGAGGTATGTTTAAGTCCAGACAAAAATAAGGCCCCATTCCATATGTCTTTGGAGAAGGAGCATGTGAAGAAGAGATGATCTCTAGTCTTAGGGTGTTGACGACACAATGGGCAAAGATTATCATCCGTAGCAGCCCCCCATTTCAAAAGTCTATCTTTGGTAGGTAGTCTATTTAAAATAGCCAACCAAGCAATAAATGCATGTTTTGGAACATTACAAGAGAACCAAAGAAGTCTATGCCATTTTACCTTCTGTTTTTTTGTCTCTGATAGCTTGCCAGGCATGGTGGATTCTGAAATCTTGCTGCAGTTGCTGGTAGATGGGAAGAACCTCGGCTCGAAGCTGTAGAAGTTTCCTCATAGACCAACTGTTTTGAGTAGAAATACGGTAGTCCCAAAAAGAAGATCCTTTAAGGACGTATTCTTTAATCCAAGCAACCCATAGAGATCCAGTTTCAGAGAGCATCAATCTTATAATTTTGAAGAGGCAAGCAATATTCCACTCTTTCACCAATTTAAGACCCAAACCCCCTTCCGCTTTGGGTTTGCAAACATCATCCCATTTGACTCGAGCCCCCAGTAGCTTTACCAGCATTGCCTTTCCAAAGGAAAGATGAGCACAATTGGGTAACTTTCTTTATCACTTTCTTGGGAAGGATGAAGTGAGAACACCAAAAAATTTTGCATACTCTGGAGGACTGATTGTATGAGTTGAAGCCTCCCTGCATATGATAGATGTTTGGCAGACCTACTATTGATTCTTGATGTGATTTTCTCAATTAAAGGAACGCAATCACCTACATTAAGCTTCTTAGTAATAAGTGGAATTCCGAGATATCTAATTGGTAGAGAACTGAGCTTGAAACCTGATGTTCTATGAATTTCCTCAAGCGTTTCCTTTGGAATTCCTGATGAGAACAACTCACACTTTGTATTGTTGATTTGAAGTCCAGACAACAAAGAGAAATCTTGAAGAATTGACTGAATAGCTTGAATAGAACCTTTTGAACCATGTGCAAATATTAATAGATCATCTGCAAATGCTAAATGTGTTAAGCAAATGCGATGACATTTGGGATGATACTTAAAAACTCCTATAGCAGCAGCCCTATTCAAAAGCTGAGAAAGAGTCTCCATACATAGCACAAACAAATATGGGGAGATAGGGTCACCCTGTCTAACCCCTTTTGCACCGGGGAAATATCCAGTTAGGCTGCCATTAACTGCAACAGAAAACATTGGAGAGGTTATGCAAGTGGTAACCCAATCAACAAACTGATATGGAAGCCCTATAGCTTTTAAAACTTTGATAATGAAATCCCAGCTAAGAGAGTCAAAAGCTTTTCGGAGGTCTATCTTCAGAGCGCATCTAGGGGATTTAGACTTTCTTTGATATCCTGCAACCAACTCCTGCGCAAGCAAGACATTTTCGAGCATACGTCTACCTTCAATAAAAGCAGTTTGGTTCAAGCTGACAACTGAAGGCAAACATTTTTTGAGTCGGTTCGCCAATATCTTTGTGATACACTTGTAAACCACATTGCAGCAAGCTATGGGACGAAATTCAGTCATCCTCATAGGGTTGGGGACTTTGGGGACCAAAGCTATGATAGTGGAATTTATGGTTCTGTGTAAAGATCCTGTGAGAAAGAAATGTTGTATGGCTGTTATAACATCCTCAGCAATAATTGACCAGGCACTTTTATAGAAGTGAGTGGTGTAACCATCAGGCCCAGGTGACTTATCACTAGGGATTGAAAAGATAGTTTTCTTGATCTCCTCTTTAGTGACCTCGGCCAACAGCATACTGAAATCCTCCACAGAGATTGTAGGCAACAACTTCTTTAATGAATCAATCGGGAAATCCAAGAGGCCTTGTGGGTTGGCTACCCAGTTTGATTTTTGAAGTAATTTAGGGCTTCATTGGTGATATCTGATGTAGTTTCCAACCTTTCATTTTCAGAGTTCAAAAGCAACTTGATTGTACCCCTTGATTGCTTGGCTTTCATAACTTTATGAAAATAACCAGTATTTTGGTCTCCAGCTTTCAACCAATTGATTCTGGACTTTTGCTTGTAAAATTTCTCTTCAGCTAGCAACAAGTTATTCAAATCAGAAACCAACAACTTCTCTTTCTCTATAAGATCAGGACTTATGTTGGAGTTTAGAATCTCATTCTGTAGCTCAATCAGTTCCTCCTTCTTTGCATTAACTCGCATTGAGATATTACTATAAGATAGATGGTTTAGCTTTTTCAAGCAAGACTTGAGCCTTTTGAGCTTAGCATGGAGAACATACATTGGATCACCAGAGATAGGTTCTGCCCAAGACTGCTTAACAATTTTCAAAAAGTCTACATGTTGAGTCCAAAAATTAAAGAACTTGAAAGGCTTTGGAGAGGATGTCAGCGTGTTATCTAGTCGAACCAATGCCGGAGAGTGGTCAGAACATTCAGGGGCCAAAAGTTCAACAAAAGAATTAGGGAATTTGTCTAACCACCTATCATTGATAAGCACTCTGTCAAGTTTTCTGGCCAGCGGATCCTCAGGGTTTTTATTCCACCATGTGTAGAGAGTGCCAGCATAAGCATGATCAAATAAAGAGTTCTGAGTCAGAAATTGTTGAAAATCTCTCATATCAAGAGTGAGTTCAGGAGCATCGATGCTATGAGAGCTTTCATCAGAGGACTTGTAAATGTTATAGTCACCAGCAAGAATCCAAGCAGAGTGAGATACTTGACTACTTAGTGAGGTAATATGATTCCACAGCCGTCTCCTATCAATACCTCTATTCATACCATATATGCATGAAAAGTAGAACAATTTTCCCTCATGAATAAGGGAAACAGTAATAGATTGGTCTGTGCATGCTATTACATTAACAT
>AWWV01015122.1:0-16596 GCA_001974805.1 Corchorus capsularis
ATTATTTTTTTTTAAAAAAAATAATTATTATTTAAAAAAAAATTTTGGTCTAGCCGCTCCATGAGGGCGGCCTGCCGTGGCGAAGCCGCCCCAGTGGGGAGGCTCCGCCGTGGCTGAACCGTCCTAGTGGGGAGGCTCAGTGTAAAAAGTGCAAAGGATAAAGGGCAAAAGTGTAAAAAATGGGGCAGTATTTAGCAAAACTAGGGTGTTATTTAGCAACCCCCAAAAATTGTGCGTATTTAGCTGCCAAAAATGGTGCGTATTTAGCTCAATGAACAATAACATATGCAGAGAATCCCCCGCTAGTGTGTAGAATTTGGTGAAAATAAAAAAACTTTAATGTTTAGTTAAATGTTCAAATTGGTCCGTAACATTGTAAAAATTCTCAAATAACGGCCTAACTTTTTATTTTTGTTAATTAAATTCCTAACGTTACAAAATAAGACAAATAAATCCTTGACATCAAATTGACCGCTTAATAAACCCTAAAATATCAGGAACTTAAAATGACTCTAGGGACTTATTTGAACCAAGTTTGCAACGTTAGGGACTGATTTGAGGCCGATTTTGCAAAGTTTAGAACTTAATTAACCAAATTAGAAGGTTAGGCCCTTATTTGAGTATTTTCACAAATGTTCTCGGCCTTATTTTAAAAAACTTTGACCGAAAGGTGCGATTTTATTTTAAAGTTGATTTTTTATTGAAAATTCAGAAAAGTTGGCTGAAGTTGAGGATTCATTCATGTTCTTATGATTGAGCTAATTATTACTTGAATGCCATATTTAGGTGTACATAAAATCTATTTAATCATCTCAACTCTTAAAATAGAAATTGTTTTATAAATTCACATATATATAGCATTAAACCGAGATACAAATCAACAAAGTGTCAACATCTCTTTTGTTTCCCTTATTGTTTTTTGCTTATTTGCCAAAATAATAAATCATGGAGTAGCAAATATGAAAAATATGAATAGGGGCTAATTAATCAGATTCATCAGGCTGCTGCCACAAGAAAATAGCATCAGCATTGCCATCACTACAATAAAGGCAAGGATGCTGCTCAATCCCTTGTGCCTCCAAAATCTTCCTAGCCATCAACACAACTTCCTTATTGCTTAATCCACCCTTGTTCTCCTTCAACACCATCTGCACTGCATTGCTAAATGCCCCATACGCCTTTCCTCCGCCCTCAATCCCATTCATGTCAGCTGATGTCTCATTTGCTTGGCACCCACTTAATAGAATCCCTTCATCTGGCCTCAAGGACTCGAATAAGTCCAATTCGATTTGGGGTATACGGAATCTGAGACTGGCATCAACACCAAAGAATTCGAGCAAATGAGTGGCGATATCTAATGTGTTGATGCTTGTTAGAGATGTTAGGTGATCAAGGATGGATTGGAAAGGGATGGTTTTAGGCCTATAATTAGAAATTGATGAAGATGGGGTGCTTTTTATAGTAGAAGGTCCAATTTGTTCTTTCTCTTTGTCAATTAGGCCACCACTATGGCAAGAATCTGAAATGATTGTGAAACTTGCTCCCTTTGGTAGTTTGTTCACTAATTGCCTGAAGTCAATATCTGCATAACCATTTTTTACATTCTAAATTAAACAATTAAGTATATAACTATGGAAGTGCTAAAAGAAGGAAAAAAAATGCTTAATTTACCAGTAATGAGATTGAAATCAGAAGGAACAATTGCTTCATCTTGCCTAAAAGGATGACCGGTTTTCACGGATGGAATCCTTGTTCCATGTCCACTATAATGGAAAAACAGAACATCCCCTGCTTCAGCCTGCTGCACCATATTTTCAAGTGCAGCCTTAATGTTTGCACCTGTTGGCATAACCACGGACCCTGGTGCATCAGTGAGCAGCTGCACATGGCTAGGATCGAACCCGAATCGGTTCACCAGCACGTCTTTCATGGCTAGCACATCGTTTATGCACCCATGCAACTCGTAGCGGGTGTTGGGGTAATTGCAACCAACCAAAACAGCCAATCTCTTCTTGCCTTTCTCCATTAATGCTTGGACCTTGAGAGAACTGTAATTAAAGAAAGTTTTGGTTTGTTGATTTTTATAGTTCAGAGGAATTGTTCTTCAATGTTTGTTCTTGTCTTTAGGCTAATTGGGATTTTATAGTAGTGGGCAGCATTTTTCAAATTAATTGTTGACTTGCTTGGAAAATAGTGCAAGCAATCTTTCTGTCTGATTGGTTTAGATGTCTTTCAAGTGTCGAATGATTGCTTCAACGCTTCAAAATTCCTATAAACAACAAAAGGACTATTCTCACATATATTTATGCTCTCTTATTGTATCTTTTTATCAGATAATAACATACTTAGCACCCGAGCATTTGGTTCAATGATAAATGCTCAAATATGGTGCATAATTGCATTTAACTTCCCCAATTCCTTTATTAAGCATAAAGGATCCCACACGTGAACATATTTGTCTCAAATGGATTGCTTCAGTGCATCAATATTATGGTCTTTATTTTATAAGGTAATTAGTGTATCTTATCAAAAGCCGAACATTTGTTTCAATGTTATCTACTCAAATTACTATTCAATGCATCAACATTTGTTTCAATGGGAAAATTTGTCCCATTGGTACCAACTCCAATTACTTCAATCCTTCAATCAATCTTTGTCTAATAAAGGTGTAAACGTACTGTTATATTTCTATATTTAATTTAACTTAACTTGCAAACAGATTGAACAATTGAATTCTTTACGTTCACTTAACCTTTGGGAAAAACTTGAGAGATGATCCATTTGACAAATTTTAGAAGGGATTTGGGCCAGGCCCATGTTCCTTCAATTGAGGGTAATCACTCACATACCTTTTACATGGACGAGAAGAAAAGGGAAAATAACAAATTTCACCCAAGATTAAAAACAACTATTTGGTCGAACTAAATCCAATGCTATCCCAACCACATTGGTGCAAAATGATTGAGCATCTTCGTTCAAATATGTCAAATTGACATTCTGCAATCTTATTCCAGTGCATGGGGTCTTGGGACTGCAATCAAATTTTACAGCAATTGGTGTTGACGATGTTCCTCGAATACCTTCATATGTGATATCGGTAATTTTGATTCCGGATACCTACATTTGTTAAATGAAAATTTTAAGAAATCAATTGAAATGAAAAAGAAAAAAAAAAGTTAGACAAGTAGTAATTTAGAAGTGGAGTTTTGTTATACCTGACCAGGGCAATTTAAGTTGTGAGGGCAATAATTTTGGTCAATAACAATGGGATATTGCACATTTCTCATTATACAGTCAGAAAACCGAACCCCTTGGACAAATCCATTGCTAGGCCTAGCCCATGACTTGATCCTCAACCCATTTTGGGTGCCAATGAAAGTTGTACTTTTAACTGTAACATTCTGGACTCCATCCTCATCCAAATCCTTGCCTAAGCTTCCAATGCTGCAAAAGTGCCAAGTCAAACAACAAATTACTGCAACATTGCTTCAATTTTAGTAAAAGTGAGCAATGGAATTATTATATAAGTACCTAATGCCATGGCCAGGGCCGCAATTGACTCGTTCGATCCACAAATTTTTGGTACCGGGGCCAATTGAGATGCAGTCATCTCCTGTTTTGATGGAGGAACTTATGATTTGTACATTTGTGGATTGTTGGACATGGATGCCGTCTGTGTTGGGGCTGTTTCCGGCAGCGATGATCCTGACACCTCGGACAAGCACATTTTGGCACCCATTGATCACAATGTGAAACATTTGGCTATTTAAAGACAATAACCCATTGATCCTGATGTTGTTGGAGTTAGTAAACCTTAATGTCTGCAAAAAATGAACATGTCCAAGTCACTTGGCTAATCAAAATTTGAGAATTCGAGTTTGGGCTTAATAGCCTTTTTGCCCCTTGAATTATGGGTCTAAGGACAATTTGCCCCTTAAATTAAAATCAAGACAGTTTGTCCCATAAACTTTCCAAATTTAGAACAATTTGCCCCCTCTGTCATGGGGTGAAATGTCTTGAATTTGGAAGTTCAAGGGTAAAATGTCCTCATTTGAAGTTTAGGGGACGAAACGTCCTTGATGCAATAGGTCAAGGGGCAAAAAGGCTACTAAGCCATTCGAGTATCAAATCAAATATGTCAATCTAGAAAAATGTAATAGTACCGTGGCACCAGCAGGACAGTTGCCATTAGAAGCTTTGCAAGCCCAAAGAGTTGGTCCTTTAGCATCAAGTGAACCACCAGCAATGGAAACACCACTAACACCTTCAAAGCTAAGCCAATCCTCAAATGCGCCAAAAACTCGATAGTCTGCAGGAGCCACCAGTGTGCCGTCGATTCGTATAAGAATTTGAGGGCTTTTGCAGCCACCTTTAAAAGCCATGGAACCAACCAAATACCGGCCTTTGGGTACATAAATCATGGTCAAGTTTTCTGTGGCACAGGCTGCATCCCATGCCTCAAGAAAAGCCTTGGTGGAGTCTGTTTTCCCATCTGGTTTAGCCCCAAACCTTAACACATTGTAGTTTGTCATTGCAGATGTTGAATTTGTCATGGCTAATATAATGGAAAGAACTAAAATAGTAGGAAGCTTCGCCATTTTCAGAAGTTTTTTGGGTTTTGGTTTGTTGCAAAGAATGTGATTTAAAGAAAATGGTGGGAATTAATCAACTCTGCAGCTGAAAAATAAATAAAGTCAAAAGTGTTTGAGCTGATTTGATGAATGGGAAGTTGCAGAGAGAATGGATATTTATATACATGAAGATTCAGAGGGAACAACAGATGAGGAATTTGGATAAAGGATTACCAAAAAGAGAGTATAATTGTCAAATTTTAGGATTGAAGAAAGCTGCAGTGTCAGAAACCAGCCTTCCCATTTTTGTGCAGATAGGAAATCCAGAGTGTACACTGAACCAAGATTACTTGGTTCCCAATTTACTTGGTTGAATACAAGTACAGATTTCAGGTTGTTTCTTTCATATGAAACAATTTCCATTTTATTATTAATTTTTATTCTAGAGATGGTTCATCCAAGCAGCAGTCATAAGAGAATGACTTGCACATACAGATTAAATTAACAAATTAATTTTTTGTAAAGGACTATCTCATAGTTATGTACATGTATATGTATGTACTAGCTACTTGGACTCGGGATAAGACGTCGGAAGAAGGTATGTATCTGACAATTATAATAATGAAATCAACCAAGTATGGATTCTGAAAATGTTATTATCAGTTTAGAACTGGAACCAATTATAGAAAAATGCTCACTTTACAGCAATCCTTTGAATTGAACACTCATATCAATATGATTCAATATTATGAATCAATAATTACTTCTATAAGAGAAAGTAAAGCCAAAATTTGAGGCTGTGAAATTAAAGTTGTGATTGAATTATTGTGATCAACAAAATGATTCCTTTGGGCCAAAAAAAGAAAAACAAAATGATTGCTTCAAAATCTTTCATGATCATATCAATTGCTGGATAACATATAATTTGAACAGGGCATACAATACAAGAAAACTACATTAATCAATGATTTAACATGTCAGAAAGATTCAGATTTTCCCATCTGTAACATAAAGTTTTTGTGCTGGAATACACGGTCAAGGAAACTTGGCGTCTTCACATGTGAGAGAATTTGATATTTCTTCTTTGAAGTCTCGAGTCCGGAACTTTGGGATAGAGTTTTTTTTTTGTATAGAGTCTATCAAATTTAATTACCAACATTTAATATATATTTACTGTGTTTTAATTCTTTACTTGGATGATATTTTACAATTAAAATGTGCATTATGTTGGAACATTTTCAAAATAGAAATTGAAAAGATATATAATATTATTGTTTAAAAGGAAAATTAAGAAAATTTCAGAATTAAAAGAAAAAAAGCTTTTTCATAATAAAAATGTAAAATTTCCATAATCTAAAATGAAATTAAAAGGATACTGGCCGTTAACTTAATGTTGACATGTAATCCTGTATGTAGTGTGCATGCTATTGCTAGCTTTATACTCTAAATATATTCTCAGCAGCTAAGAATTTTCAATAATGTTGCCTTTATTCTCACGAATTCAATTATTTTTCCGGCTCCCCACCATTTCCGTTTTATCATGTACTCATCTGATATCGAAATTATTTTTTGGAAGAAATTAACCTATAACAACTACTTATTAGCCTTTTTGCCCCTTAATTAAACCAAGACAATTTGCTCCCTAAGTACTTTGAAAATTCATAACAATTTGTCCCTACATCAGGTGGTAAATTGTACTAATTTTAGAAAGTCTAGGAAGCAAATTGTTTTGAATTTGAAAATTCAGGAGGCAAGTCGTTACGGTTTGAAGTTCAGGGGTGAAATGTCATTGACGTTATAGTTCGTAGGGCAAAAAGGCTAATAAGCCGTATTTTATTAACGGCAGAGAACAACTCAAGCATAAACATCTCATGATTCATGAACACATAAACACTACCTGTTCATGCACCAGGCCGAGCTGGGTTTGGCCAGGCTTAGGCGTGATAATAATAGTATTCATGCTTGTCCAAGCTCTGTAAAGTTAGAATGCTGGAGAAATACCACAACAATTGCTTGATCTGATTGAGATAATGATTGACATAATTGTGTAAGGAAATTCCACAGTACTTATATGGTTTGCTTGGTTATGTTCGAGTTCTTTATACTTCTCACACTGGTTGCTTTCCGGTCGAGGAATTCAGCTGGATAGGTAGAAAGACGCTACCCGCACTAACATGGTTCTCAGCATAAAAGCGGTAAAACGCTCCCCTTAGGTAAGAACGTGGAAATTGGAACGGAATAGCATAGTAGTTTTGATACTCCTACTAAGGTTTCAAGTATGATATGTCATCTTTAATGTCGAGAAACCACAGAACATGATTAGATTTCTTACAATGTGGTGGAGAAGAGAAGTATGCTTTAGTTATATTGTTTTCTTATCTTAAACGCTCTCTGTTTTCTTATTTGCTCTCAATTACTGTTTTCATTTACTTTCATTCTAATAAAAGTGCTATAACCGAGTTTCTCTAAGTCTATGAAGTGAAGTCCCTTGTATTAACATTCGTTCCTCGTGGGATTTGACCCTTGTTGATACGAATCTAGTTGTGTTAAGGTTCAAATCCATCTTTGAGACCCGCCAAAGATTAACTTGAATCACCAAACTTCTAGACTTGTAGGAATCGATCAACCTATCCCAAAGATCTCCTCTTCGTTCGTTGGCCTTAGACCTTCAATTAGACCTGCAATTGAACACCTAAGATCACAAGATTCACAAACAATTAAGCTCACAAGACCTAATTGTTTGCTAGGACAAGATTGAAGAACCCTAAAGTATGCTCAAACTAGAACAATGAAGCTAAGATAATCAATTGGGTGAATAATCTCAACTTTATTTAATCAACTTAACTTGTGTTTACAAGAGATATTGGTGGCCTTACACAGGCACATGTCCAACGCAAATAACCCCCTTAAACCGACCTAGGCATTGAATGCATAGGGCGGTTTAGCACAGAACAATCTAGAGACTATCCTAAAATACAACCAATAGGAAAAATAGCTAAGGATTGGACTTAATTAGACAAGGTCCAACCCTAAACAAGGTCCAAACTAATTAACTAACTAATCTAAGATAGAATCAAGGCCCATATGGCCGAATTACACAATGTAAGGCTTAATGCTCATCGATTTCAAGTAAGGTGCATAACTTGGAATTGATTGGAATACTCCTAGAATCTATTGAATGAAGCTTTGGATCGATTGGAATATTCTTGCTCAAAACATCTTCAATGGTCTTCATGATACGAATCTAGTTGTGTTAGATTCAAATCTATCCTTTGAATAGCCACCAAAGTCGACTTGAAACACCAACTCTTCTAGATGAGTAAATCGATGATCTTCACCTAAGCAATTCTCTTCGTTCGTCGGCCTTAAGTCTCCAATTAGACCTACAATTGAACACCTAAGATCACAAGATTCACAAACAATTAAGCTCACACAACCTAATTGTTTGCTATGACTCTACAAGATTGAAGAACCCTAAGTTTGCTCAAACTAGAACAATGAAGCTAAGATAATCAATTTGGGTGTATAAACCTCAACTTTATTAATCAACTCAACTTCTGTTTACAAGAGCTATTGGTGGCCTTATATAGGCACAAGACCAATGCAAGAACCCCCTTAAACCGCCCTTGGCATTCAATGCAAGGGTCTAGGGCGGTTTACACTAGATTATTCTAGAAACTATCCTAAATTACAACCAATAAGAAAAATAGCCATGGATTGGACTTAATTGAACAAGGCCCAACCCTAAACAAGGTCTAAACTACATAATTAACTAATCTAAGCTAGAATTAAGGCTCATATGGCTGAATTACACAATGTAAGCTCTAGGGTTCAACGATTTTAAGTAAAGTGCAAAGCTTGGAATCGTTGGGAATATTCTTGATGATGTCGACTTCAATGCTTCCCAATTGATCTTCAATGGACTTCAAGCCTTCAAGATGAGTTCGAAGAAAGCTTATTAATGCATCTTTGAACTTCTTAGCTCTTGCTCTTGTCATCGGACCTAAAGACATCTTCAAAGGATCAAATGGCATCTTAATGGCATCTCCATGACCTAATGGCATCTTTGGTGCGATTCCATTGGCATCTTCATGAAACCTTGCGATTCCATCCTCTCCTTTAAGCTTGTCCATGCTTCCTTGCTTGTCCATGCTTCCTTGCAATCCTTGATCATTCCCTCCATGATCTCCATTATGTCCTTCATGTCCATGATAAGCCCTTGGCGCATCACTTCAAGTCTTCAAGATGAGTTCGAACAAAGCTTGTTAATGCATCTTTGAACTTCTTAGCTCTTGCTCTAGTCATCGGACCTAAATGCATCTTCAATGGATCAAATGGCATCTTAGGCAACTCCTTGGAGCTTGGAACATCACTTGCGCAACCCTCCTTATCTTCAAGCTTGTCCTTGCTTCTTTGCCGCATATGCTCATCCTCTCCATGATCTCCATTGTCTCCATTGTGTTCTTCAAGACCATGATAAGCCCTTGGCGCATCACTTGTCCTATCTACCTAATCCGTAGCACTAGAGTTTGTGAGGAATTTATCTTTTATTGGTCCCTCTATTGTTAACGACCGGTAGAGGGGAAGCCACCAAACAATAGTTTCTTTGAGAACTAACATGTAAGTGTTTTGAATATACGTGATTTTTACGCATATATGATTGATAAGTAATTTGTGCTATATTTTGTATGATAATTTGCTATGTTTTGTAGTAAATTATGTTATTTTACCTTCATATTTTTCATCTTTGCTATCTCAAGTTCTTTTAGGAGGCTTATTTTAAGAAGATGAAGATTTGTAGCAATTTTGCAGTTATTTAAAGAAACTATTGATGTTCGGTCCAATTGACCCATGTCGGCCCATCAAGCACGTTTAAGCCCATTCAGCCCAAGTTACGAAGCCTGAATTCATGAAACTAAAATCTGATTATCTTAAGACCAGTTAGGAATTCGCACGCCTAAAGATGAAGTCCAAGTGCTCAATCATCTTGTAGCGATGTGGTTGGGAAAGCATTTGATTTAGTTTCGATGAAATAGTTGATTGTAATCATTTAAATGAATATATACAAGCGGGTTAGCATGCACTTATATTGTAGGCAACTTTTTAAGACCTAGATGGGTTTACTACTAAGCTTGTTAAATCTCTTAAATGCATATGAGAAAAGACATAAATGAGTTAGTTAGATCTATCTTAAAAAAATTAGATTCAGACTTTTAATAATTTTGGTTGGGTACACAAATAATATATAGTATGAGTGTATATATATACATATATATACTAGTTTTCGCTTTCACGTGTGTTGCACGTGGCCCAACGAGTTTAAATTAAATACTTATATGAAATTTTAATAATCACTCTATTTTTTTTACTCATGAATACAATCAAAATGGGCAACACAAGAGCAGATAGTCCTCCCCTATCTCAAATCCCACCCCACCCATCCCAAGATTCGAATTTGAAACATCCTATAATAAGTCCCAAGTTTTAACCACTGGGTGTTCAAAGCTATAAGCCTATAACTATCTATGAAATTATGATAATAACACTATAAAATTTTGATAACCTTTCTATGAAATTTTGATAGTTTTTCTATGAAATTTTGATAACGACACTGTGTAATTTCTGATTTGGCCCCTGAAGACTTTGGAGGGAAGTCCTCCTGACTTGTTCCTTGAGACAAGGTATTTTGGACCTCCTTGTTTGCCATTTCCATAGGTTCAGGCGTAGAGATCTCCCTGTCCGCTATGTCCATGGGTTCAAAATCTTCTATTCCGAGGTCTCCCAAGTTCATTGCTATGGTAGAAATTTCCATGTCCGCAATGTATGCCGACCGAGTGGCCTTAAATGACTACCCCCTAGTTTGGATAGGGTTCAGGATTTCTTCAACCTGAACCTTTGTCCTTTCCAGGTAGGGAGCCTTAAAGAAGTCACGTGACATCTTCGTGCCACTACAAGGTCCGAACGCATGTAACCTATGCCTGGTGGTGTTGGGAAACCTTACTGTAAGGTAGTAGATCGCCTCCACCATCCTCAACTTCTTCATCAAGGATCTGCCAATTATACCATTGTAGATGGAGGGAATGTCTACCACAACAAACTTGTACATGAAGTTTCATACGTGTTTGTCGTCCCTGATGTAGATCGACAGATTCACCAATCCCTTTGCTAGAGTGGGCATGAGGTTGAAACCATAGATCGAGTCACAAGGCTTCAAGTTCAAATCTGGTAACCCCATCTGCTGGTAGGTTTTGTACATAATAATGTCAACTACACTTCCACTATCAATCTATATTCTTTTGATTGTGTAGTTGACAATCATAGTCGTTACGACGATCGGGTACTTTCGTTCATTGAGTCCTAGATATTCATTGCTATCAAAGCTAATCGTCCAATCTGGTCTCACATTGGTCGACGTTGGAACTTTTACCACCTAAAGACATAACTTCCCTCATGTGGGCCTTCCTTTTGTTTTCCGAGGAAGACATAACAACCTTTCTTCGTAAGAAGTTTGTCTGGGTCTTTGGGGAATTTCGAGGCGATCATGAATTGTTTGTGTTGGTCGTTTGCCTTCTTTATGAACTAGTGCTTCTGTCCGGACATAGTTTTTTAGATATTCTCTTCTGATGAGATCTTTCCAGGACGTTCTTCAGGTGGGCACACTCCTCCGTACTGTGTCCATCTAGCTTTAATGAAATTCACAATTCCCGCCTGTCTGTCTCTATTGCTGATTAGATTTAGAAGGTGCCAGACATTTAATTTTTATTTTTACTAGGTCCATTATGGAGATGGCATGAAGAACTACTGCTCGAGTGTCCGTGAGAAGGGTACAGTGAATTTCAGGAGCGATTGTCATAGTTGCTTCTCCCTTTCTTGTCCCTAATTCCCCTTTGTAGAGATATTCGATTTTCTCTTGGAGGGTTTCTGGTGCTTCCTGTAGTGAGGACAGTGAGAGACGTTTGTGCAAAAGTGTTGGACTCTAGCAAGCGCCTATCCCCATACGCCATGGTTACGTCTGTGTCATTATACACCTCTGCTCTTTCAAAGAAGTCTTTCAACTTCTTAGGTGGTCGTTCTCCAGGGAATAACGAAGTTCCTTATGTAGCAATCCGTCCATGAAAATTTCGATGGCATCCTTATCCACCAGGTCGTCTACCTGGATATGAGCTTCGCTGAATTTTTTAACATAACTGGAGAGACGTTCCCCAGGCTCCTGTTTGATTGTGCGCTAGTACCTGATCGTCTTTCCCTTTTGGACTCTACTGTAAAAGCCTGCTTTGAACTTAATGGCCAGTTGTTCAAAGTTTTTTTATTATGCCATCTTCTAACCTAAACAACCATCTTTTAGCAATTCCCTCTAGGGTGATGGGGAACAACTGCAAATGACCGCATCAAAGGCTCTTTGGACCAACATTTCTTCTCTAAAGTTACTAACGTGCAGCTTTGGGTCCCCAATACCGTCGTATTAGGCTGTTTGATGGAGGAGGGGACTTTAACTTGCCGAATTACGAGGGGCAAAGAGGAAGACTCAACAAGGATAGCTTCAAAGGGGTTAATCATATCGTCTTGCTTTCTGATAAGCCTTTTTATTTATGATTCATTTTTGCTATCTTGGCGTCACGAGGATCGACGGCCATCGAGTTCGATTTTTCCTTGTGAGATCGTCCCTTTGAGAGTTTTCAACTTGCTCTTTGAGTCTGAGAGGGAAGATGCCTTATCTGGCTTTCCCATATGACGATCAGAATCGCCATCTTTCCTTGGTTTGGAATTTTCCTGATCATCTCCTTTATACTTTTCTCTAGCATGCTCGAGAGGATGAATGGCACTCTCAGCTACCTTTTCCCCATTTTTGCCCACTTAAACTACGATCATAGTCATTTGCCTCCGTCTTTTGTCCAAACGTTGGATGGCAGGGGACGTCTGTTCTGACTGTCCCGTCCTGATCTGCCCCTAGACTTTTCGTGCCTGGGGGCTTCTAATTATGCTGCCTATTCAGTAGCTCGTTCCTCTTTTTCGAGAGCTATTCTTTCCCTATCTGACGCGGGTTGTTCCCGAGCTACAACCCTTACAACTTGATGTTCAACCTTGTATTTGTCTGGCCTTAACTGAGCTATTAGGAGATCACGTTCGTTCGATTGGGGGTTGCATTGTTCGTCCAAGATACTGCCCACAAGTGTCTTTCCCCGAACCGGCGTCCTGGCGTCTTCCAGCCCTCTAAATCCTCTTGTCGTGGGGTTCACCACCATTAAGTCCATTTGTGTAGGAATGGTAAGCGAGTAAGTCGTTGTGTTACCGGAGGGCGTTGGGAGCGGAGTGGAGGGAGTGCGTACGTCCGACACTTGTGGCAGACGTCCGTCTCCTTGGGAGGTTTTTTGACTCTCACGATTTCCACTGTTTTAGAGAGTTTAGTGGAAGTCACTCTTGAGAGTAGGCCACCGGGGGTGTCCGGGAAATGTTTTGTTCCTCGAATCCCCGCTAAGTGGGAGTTCTGCCATTCAGCGTAGTGTTGCTCGGCATAGACATGACACTGTCGTTCCCACAAACGGCGCCAAATTGTTGAGAGATGAATAATCAACAAGTTCGATCTTAGGAGATCGTCTAATAAGCCTCTGAAACCCGTATGGTTACAGATCTGCAGACAGAAGTACACCTTAGGAGTGTAGGTGAGGATCCTCGCGTCAACACTCTGACAGTCAAGCCAGTGACGTTCAACCCTAGTAATTGGGAGGATATCAAAAGTCAATTCGTGTTTAGTCAACAGTCAACCTGTCTGGTGCTTTGTAGATCTTGGAGAGAGCAAGTCGTCAGTCCGAGAGGGCGACGACTAGGCAAGTGTTTGAGGTTATGCTCAACACATTCAATTTTGTTGCGATTAAACTAGCCTAAAACAATAAACAAGATCAAGAAGATTTTACGTGTTTCGATCAATTTGATCTACGTCCACGGGCAGAGAGAAATTCTTATTAATTTGGGAGAAAACGATACATCAAGAATACAAGATATAGACCCCTTATATAAACATAGGGTATTTAGTCCTATTCGGACTAGGAGAAAAATCCACAAAATTCGTAGCTCCACAAATTTCGGGTCGGGTCACAATTCGGGTCGGGTTAACAAGAATTCCAGGGACAAATAACAATTCTCCACCTTGACTTGAATTCTACATAACCCAATCGAAGTATCTCCACCTTGACTTAAGTTTACCAAATCACCAAAATAAGCCAAGCTTCCCTCCCTGCCAATCAAGCCCCTAAGGGCTTCATGCTATGCGAACATTTACCAAGTCCAAGCTATGCTTGAACTTGTCAGTTGTCAATGCCTTCGTCAACATGTCTGCAGGATTATCAGCTGTAGGAATCTTCTCTATAGTGGCCACCTTATTATCCAAAGAATCACGAATAAAATTCAATCTAACATCAATATGCTTTGATCTTTCATGATACATAGGGTTTTTCGCCAAACTCAAAGCACTCTGACTATCACAATAAATAACAGGTTTCGAAACATCCAAACCCAAACTATCAACAAGACCATGCAACCACATACCTTCTTTAATCCCTTCAGTCAATGACATATATTCTGCCTCAGTAGTAGACAAAGCAACAGTTGCTTGAAGTGTTGCTTTCCAACTAATAGCACAACCATACAGGGTGAAGATATAACATGTTAAAGATCTTCTTTTAATAAGGTCACCAGCATAATCAGAATCAACATAACCAATCAATCCGAAATTACCATCAGAACCATAAACCAAACAGACATTCTTCGTTCCATTCAAATATCGCATAATCCACTTAACAGCCTCCCAATGAGCTTTACCAGGATTGCTCATAAACCTACTAACCACACTAACAGCATAAGCTAAGTCTGGCCTAGTGCAAACCATAACATACATCAAGCTACCTAATGCGCTAGAATATGGTATTCTACTCATACAGTTAACTTCATCATCAGAACTAGGTAGAGCACTAGCATCAAGTTTAAAATGTGCAGCTAAAGGGGTACTAACCGGTTTGGCTTTATCCATTTGAAAAGATTGCAGTACCTTTTCGATGTATTTCTGTTGAGATACATACAACAAACCTGCTTTTCTATCCCTCCAAATCTCCATACCCAAAATCTTTTTCGCTGCACCCAAATCCTTCATCTCAAATTCACTGCTTAGCAAAGCTTTCAGGCTATTAATCTCAGCCAAATCCTTGGCTGCAATCAACATGTCATCAACATATAGCAGCAAATATATATATGAACCATCAGACAACTTCTTAGAGTACACACAGTTATCATACTGATTTCTAGCAAAATCATGAGAAACCATAAATGAGTCAAACCTCTTATACCACTGTCTAGGAGACTGTTTCAAACCATACAAGGACTTTTGCAATAAGCACACATGGTCTTCATTCTCAGAATCAATAAATCCCTCAGGCTGTGACATGTAAATCTGTTCCTCTAGATTACCATGCAAAAAAAGCAGTCTTAACATCTAACTGTTCTAGATAGAGATCAAGAGTACTAACCATGGCTAGAAGAACCCGAATAGTTTTGTGCTTCACAACTGGTGAGAATACCTCATTGTAGTCTATTCCCTTCTTTTGCAAAAAACCCTTAGCCACAAGTCTAGCCTTGAACCTTGCAGGTTCTACTCCAGGGATTCCCTCTTTCCTTTTGAATTACATCCTACTGGTTTCACTCCTTTTGGCAATGGTACAAGCTTCCATGTCTCATTCTTTGCAAGAGACTGCATCTCCTCATTCATAGCTAACAACCAGTCTGCTGCATTCTCACTCTTAATTGCCTCCTTATAGGATCTTGGTTCATCAGAGTCAATAATTTCTGCCACTGACAAAGCATATGCAATAGGATCAGTTTCACCAACATTAAGACTAATGCAATCTGCATACCTCTGTGGCTTTTTTATTTCCCTCCTGGTTCTTCTTTCTGCTATACTTTTTGACAAATCATCAGTTTCAGTTCTAGGCTCTTCTGTAGTAACAGAAGGTGATTTCAAATGTGGAGCATCAAATACCACACTCTGGTCAGTACCTGCAAGATCAACAAGCTCCTCTTTCTAGCTAAACATAGCAGATTCATCAAAGGTTACATCTCTGCTAATAATAACTTTGTTGCTATCACAATGCCACAACCTATAACCTTTAACACCAGTTCCATATCCTAGAAATATGCACTTAATTACCCTAGGCTCCAGTTTACCATCATTAACATGAGCATAAGCAGGACAACCAAATATTCTCAAGTCAGAGTAATCAGAGGGTTTATCGTACCATACCTCTTGAGGAGTCTTCAAATCAATCGCAGTTGATGGAGACCTATTCACCAAATAAACAGCAGTATTAACTACTTCAGCCCAGAATTTCTTCGACAAACCAGCATTTAGTCGCATGCACCTAGCACGCTGCAGAAGTGTTTGGTTCATGCGTTCTGCAACCCTGTTTTGTTGTGGCGTTCTTCGTACAGTGTGATGCCTCACTATACCCTCTTTCTTGCAGAACTCATTGAATTCTTGACCACAGAATTCCAAATCATTATCAGTTCTAAGAGTCTTGATTTGCCGACTGGTACGTTTTTCAATCATAATCTTCCACTCTTTGAACCGATCAAACACCTCATCCTTTGTTTTCAGAAAATATACCCAAACCTTCCTAGTGTAATCATCAATGAAAGTCACGAAATATCTGCATTTACTATGAGACTCCACAGGAGCAGGACCCGACAAATCAGAATGAACATAATTAAGAATCCCCTTAGAAGTATGCTTGCCAGAACTAAACTTAACCCTGCGCGGCTTGCCTAAGAGACATGTTTCGCAGAATTTAAGTTTTCCACATTCTGACCCATCTAAAAGACCTCTTTTGCTCAAAATTGACAGTCCTTGCTCACTCATATGCCCCAACCTACGATGCCACAATTTTGTACGATCATTTGAATACCCAAGAGGCTTGGAAACTGTACTTCTCCTATTACTGAATTGCCTATCAGAGTGTAAATCCCGTGTTGCAATTTACCC
>AWWV01015123.1:0-20309 GCA_001974805.1 Corchorus capsularis
GTATTTGATTTGATATAGTAATTGGGTCAATTGATATATATATATATATATGCTAAGTAATTAACTTGCTAACTCGGAAATTTGATTAAGCTATAAGAATTATATATATATCAGCAAAAACGATGGTTACTGCACATTAATATTGGAATGAAAATGGGATGAAATAATTCCCATCATTGAATCCCCACTTGAAATGTTGATTGATTGGTATGGCTCATTTCTGGCCACTAACTTTTAGGTGTGTGTGGATGATCATGAGGAAACAAACAAATGGGAAGTTAGAAATTATAATAATAATATTCTCTGATTTCCGTATAGCTGCACTGAAAAAATGTCTCATGTGGATGAAAAGTTAGAGGAACATATACTATATATTATTGACAACAAGAAATGGAAGTGCAAGAAAATTGTTAGTATGGTGGGTTACAAAAATGGGAAAAAGAATGTCAAAGTTTGATTTGTTACATTAGAATTTTACGAGTGTCTGATTTTGTGACTAGCTGCCACTCTTTTTCTCTTATTCTTTCTGGACATGCTCAATTTCATTGCCAAGTTTCTTTAATGAGATATTAATCCTATATATCAGGACAATACTCCATCTGTCTCATTTTATAAGTCCTTTTTAACTATATCATCAAGATTAAGAAAGTTAGTTAGAGCTCAAAATTTTATGTAATTTTATATTGTTCTTCTATTTTTACCCCTATGCTCTTTCCCCCACTCACTCTCTCTCCTCCTACCCACTTTCTTAACTATCCTTCCATTTTCAAGGCTAATTTTGGAAACAACTTATAAATATACATTGGGTTTAGAAAGTAGACTTATATTTTGGGACAAAAAAGCCTTCTAGAAGGGGATTTATAAAAAGGGACAGAGGGAGTATATAACAAACTCTCGTGAAAAATACTTACTTAATTATTAAGTGTGTAATTTTAACAAATCAAAGTTGACCTAATTAAAGCGTTTTGACCAATATAAAAGTCATATATAAAGTTTAATTAACTTAAAGAATTTCCATTAATTAAGGAGAAGAAAACAAAAATTACAACTGGGGAGATCGTCTTCTAATGACTAAATGGAATATTATGCAAAATCCGTGGAAAAGGTGTTTGAGTTGTGGTGGCTCCAAATGGGCACGAGGAACTGGCTTAATTTAGATTTAGACCTTTGTGCTTTGTGCATATATATAATATATATATATATATATATATAGAATTAAAAATAATGATTTCATGGGAAAATGAAAGCCAATTGTTCCATGAAAAATACTGCATACAGCAAACGCAAAATGGAGAATGAATATTGTAATTAAGTCAACGCATGCTACCCAGAAATCTATTCACACTTTCATTTTAAAATGATTTTATTAATACAAGTCAACACAGGCCATCGAGAGAAGCCATTTCAGTATATCCACAGCTGGAACAAAGTGCATAGCATGTGTTGAGGTGGTGTTGCTGTTTTAGACATTAATGGGGCTGGTTAGTTGGCTTTTGGGTTTTAGCCTTTAGGACAAACAATGATGGATTCAAAATATATATAGGGATTTACTAATAGCTTATATATTAAAATTATAGTAGTTCTCACTAGAAACAAATTTAAATCTCTCTTCCCTCCCACTTAAATCTGTCTATTTTTTTGGACTCAAAACCTTGTTCAAAAATATTTGTCTCTCTAACTAATTTTAATGTTAAATTTACTAATCTAAACATATTTTAACCCTCTTTCTCCCGCTCATGATTTTCTTCAACAATTCGCAAATTAACTAGTATTTCCACCCTCACCAATTCCCCAATTGGTTTTAATTGCACATGCACCCAATAAAATTAGTCTTCAAATATTCTCCCCTATTAAGAACAAATGGGAGAGAGAAAATGTATAATACTCTATATAGGAAAATTTTGTAAAAATTTTATAAAATTTCACAAAATAACATATTTTCTTATTACGTGATATATATAGGTAAAATGGAGAAATTAATATAGCGAACGGAGAGAGTATATGATTTAAAATTACAACTAGTTAACCAATCCATTGACCTTATTGGAAAAAGTTCGATACTTTTTAAATAAAATCACGGATTTAAATCTTTATAAATCTAGAAAATACGTGCTAGAAAGAGTTTACTTAATTATTTTTTCTGAAATATACTAATTAAATTAGAATAGTGAGGATAAACAGTAAACATATATATGTCATCATTTTGAAATTAAAGGGCTTGTGATTATTTTTAATTAAATTATTATGTATTGAGCAAACTTTTCACTCACCTTTTTAAAAATGTTGTTATCAATATTTTCAATCAGTCGGACAAATTATTCTATTGGGGCAATTATATCGATAGACTTTGAGTACTGAATGATGAATTATGGAAGGCAAAAAGAATATTACTATTACTATATAATATATATATATATATATATATATTAAAAAATCACAGTAACAATAGTATATATGCAAATGAATTACAATTAAATCAATAACACTGACGGCGATCCCGATGTCGATAATGGTGACCAGAAATTAAGTTGCAGTAGTAAACGAGTATCCCTGAAATTCAAGGTTTCATTTGATGTTAACTAAGATTTGCATATTCAAACTTCATTCGATGCCATTTAGGACTTAGAAAATTTGAGTGAATATTCGACATGACAGCTGCACCAACCTTGTTTATGTTTAATTCGACAATCAACCAACCGACTCCCTCGATACAATTAGAGAAAGAGAGAGATCAATTTAATAAAAAAATATAAAAGAAAAAATATGTATATGATCTAAAGAATTTGGAAGAGTGTTGTTCAAATCATCCCAATTTTCAAACCCCAAAGGTGGAAACCAAAATTTTATCATTAGAATTACATGGTTGATAATTATACTATCATTTTTCTTAAATTAGTGAACAATATACTTTTTTTTTGAATAAAGGACAAATAAAAACTAGGCTAGATTAAAATCCCGGGGAAATGCAACCCCTCTTCCATCAGCTTCGACAACCTCAAGCACCTGTTGGGGAGGAACACAAAAGACTTCATAATCAACGTCCATGTCACAACCCATCTTCGATAACTTATCAGCGCAAAAATTCCTCTCTCGTAAAATATGTTGACATTCGCACTGTCATTCCCAACTTAGCATTTTCTTGATGTCCATTAAAAGAGCACCCAAAGGATGACTTTGCATATCATTTGACTTCAATAGATCAAGAACTATCTAGGCATCTACTTCACAAATAAGAGACCGATAACCTTCCTGCCAAGCTAGTAATAATCCAAGGCGGAGAGCATGGAGTTCCGCCGCCACGTTAGAGCAAACCCCAAGATGAGCTGCATACCCAACAATCCACTGCCCCGCAGCATTCCGAATGACTCCACCAGCACCAGCAACACCCGGATTGCCTCTTGCTGCACCATCCGTATTTAATTTGACAAACTCTGGCAAAGGAGGTTGCCAAGCTTTACTTGCAACATGTTGAACTTTAGTTTTGGGTTTCAAAAACACGACATGGACCTCTTTGGTAGTAGCTACAATATTGGCAAGCAATGCTTCCAAGGAATCATCCTCATCCGGTTGGAAGATAAGTCAACACCGCCGGGTCCAAATACGCCAAAGTGAAGTGGCAAATAAAGTCACCTGAAAAAGAGATTTATTAACCATGTCAAGATTTTGCCGAAGCCAAGTATGTAGATCAACTTGGAAAAAATCAGTTTGACTCGACGAAGGCCATAATCGATCCCAAATTTGGCGAGCCATTTTACAATCTCTCAAGACATGTAATATGCCTTCCTCTCCATCGTCACAAAGAGCACAAGAAGCCGACCTCGAAAGGCCCCAGGAGTATCTCAAAGCATTAGTGATTAAACGTCCTCTCCAAACCAACTACAAAAAATAAATCCATCGCATCGGAAGAGGCAATTTCCATATTCCTTCATAACCACACGACGAATAAAGAGAGATATTTTCCTTGAGTATGGCCAAATAGGCTTAACTAGTAGTAAAGATTTCGTTGGAGGTACCACCCCAAATATACAAATCTGGTATATTCACCAACTTAGGCAAAGGATAGCCAGAATTTTAACTACAAGCTCGTAGGGAAGTTGAGCAAAGTGCATATCTAAATTCCAGCTTCCATGGCTCGTAATGAAATCACACACCATCAAACTTGTATCCACAATTGAAGGTAACATGTCAAAGTAGTCCATGACCGGATTATCAAGCCACCGATCACCCCAAAAATTAATAGTATCACCATTGCCTACGTGTTTCTTTAACCCATAGGAGAGATCCATTAAAGTGCCAGCAAGACTCTTCCATGTGGAGGACCATATCATTTTCTTTGTACCAGCTCCATCAATAAACTAAAAACATCACCATTTACACGATACTTGGCTTTAAAGCATCGCACCCAGAGACTATTGGGCTGATTAATAAATCTCCATGCTGTTTTCTGAAGGAGGACTTGATTATGGTATTCCATTTTCCGTAATCCGAGCCCTCCACACATCTTCGGTCTGCAAACTTCCTCCCAACTAACAAGATCTAAAGCTCTCTTCCCATCAGAACCACCCCACAAAAATCTACGGTTTAACATATCAATATTGTTTCGGCAACTCACCGGTAATTTCGTTGTCAACATGGTGTAAGTCAGTATAGATGAAGTTACAGAGCTTACTAGAGTTGCACGACCTGCAAGTGAAAGAGACTTTACCTTCCATCCATTAAGCCGAGTGCTCACCTTGTCTATAAGTTCACGGTATAAAGCACCTCCCACTTTCCCATGTACTAACGACACTCCTAAATACTTCCCCAGGTCATTTGTGGTATTAATACCTAGAATATGGTTGACTAACCGAGTGTTGTAACTCAATGCCTTCAGAGAAACAAACATACGAGACTTTTCAAGACTAACTTTAGCACCAGATGCACCACAAAATTTATCTAACACAACCCTTAACACCGTTGCTTGCTTCTCTGTAGCTCTGCCAAATAAAAGTAGGTCATCAGCAAAGAAAAGATGGGAGATAGAAGGCCCACCTTTTCCCAAAGTTATTGGTTTCTAGTCCCCATTCACCACAGATTGCAGTATCAAATGTCTCAATCTTTCCATGCATGCACAAACAAATAAGGTGATATTGGGTCCCCTTGCCGAAGCCCTCTGCTGGGTAAAAAAAAATTTGTTTTTTCCCCATTCCATAACACAGACATAGATGAACTTTCAACACAAAACATAATGAGTTTTACCAGTTCTCTGGAAAACCAAAAGCCACAAGAGTATCTTCCAAAAAATCCCACCGCACCCGATCATAAGCCTTCTCTAAATCAATTTTGATAGCCATCAAACCCATTTTACTTTTGGACCTTTTGATAGTGTGAATCATTTCTTGGGCAATAAAAATATTATCCGCAGCTTGACGACCCGGGATGAAACTAGCTTGGAGATGACCAACTAGCTTATCCAAAAGAGGTTTTAGACGGTTAACTAGCACCTTCGTATTCATCTTATAAGCCACCGTACATAAGTTGATGGGTCGAAATCAATTCAGGATGGGGAACTTTCGGTATAAGTACAAGAAGAGTCCGGTTGAGATCAGGGTGGAAAGATCCCGATGAAAGTGTCTCAGTCATAATCTGAACTAGAGAAAGCCCAAATGAATCCCAATATTTCTGATAAGCCCCAGCTTGGAAGCCATCAGCCCAGGGGTTTTCTATGGTTTCATCTGGAAGAGAGCACCACGAACTTCCTCAAGCTGAACATCCTTTTGCAACATTGCTTTCTCTTCGGCTGATAACACTGGTTGTGGTGAATAATCAAGCTTAACGACATCCTCTCCTCCAACAGAAAACAACTTCTTGAAGAAATTTACCACTAGAGACTACAAATTAACTGGATCAATCACCCATTCACCAGACTCAATATCCTTGAGCATTAAGATTTTATTCCTCCTTCGTCTAGTAATAGTCGAAAGATGAAAAAATCTTGTATTTCTATCACCATGCTGAATCCATTACACTCGTGAATTTTGTGCCCAAAAGATTTCTTCCTTTTCAAGGATGCTATCATACTGTTTTATAAGATCTTCTTCTAACAGTTCAAGTTGGTGAAACTTATGATTCGATAATGCACGTTGGATACCACCAATCCGAGCTCTCAACTCCTTTTTAGTCTCAAAAATATTGCCAAAATAATTCTTGTTCCATTCCAAAAGAGCCACTGCCAATTTTTCCTCCCATAAAATTACCATCTGTCTCCCTACATATTTTTTCCAACATCCCATCAAAGCCATTTTCCGCCAACCACATGGCTTGGAATCGAAATGGTCGTTTGCTTCTATCCATGGCTATTTGAGGTTCTCCTTTCAGCAGAATAGGACAATGATCCGAATGAAGACGGGGTAAATGAACAACAGCAGCTTCGGGGTAAAGTAACCTCCATTCCGAATCAGCAAGCACACGATCTAAACGTTCCTGGACTTTCCTCAGACCTTTCCTACGAATGCACCACGTAAATTTTGGTCCTGAGAAACCCAAATCTAATAAACCACAATTAGTCAACATAGAAGTAAATAAATGACATCTATTAAGTGAGGGTGTCGCCCCTCCCATTTTCTCCAATGCTCTAGTCACATCATTAAAATCACCAAGTACCACCCACGGAAGATTACCAGTTTGAGCAAGAGACTCCATATGAGTCCATAATGAGCGACGGATCTCCAGCTTCGGGCTGGCATAGACTATAGTCAACAAAAATTTAGATGCATCTTTCGGTTGTACAGAAACTTGAACTAATTGTGGAGAAGAAATAATCACTTGGATGTCAACAAATTTATCATCCCAATTGAGCCAAATATCACCAGCAAATCCAATAGGATCTGCGACATGCCATCTAGGGTAATTTAGTTTTCTTAAGACTTTACCAGCCCTCGTTCCGGAAATACGAGGCTTAACCACAGCAAAAATACACGGTCTATGAGTTCTTACCAAGTCACGGGCATTCCGCAAAAATCTTTTGTTACCAGCACCCCTATTGTTCCATAACAGAATATCCATTAGCAAGATTAACCATACCTGAGTTTAACTCCCAGGTTGAGTCTGATCCAAAGCGACAATGGCTTTATTCTCTGCATCAAGCACCTGATCTGATAGTTGGGTTTCAAAAACAACAGTATCTCCATCACCCTTATTAGGGGGGTTCTGAACTCTCACATCTTGATTTAAATGTTCATTTTCGAAGTTTTCTGTGATTTCATCAGCAATCTCCATGTCATCCTCCATAATTTGCTCGACCTCACCATCATCCTTTCGAAGAACTAAATTGTTCCCAACAGGAGCCTTACGATGTGTAGGACACTGCATTTTTTCACTTTCGGGTTGAGCAAAATTCACGTTGGATACTTTAGCGTTATCACTGGAGCCTAAGTCTCCGTGCCTACTTTGTAGTCTTTCTCTGCCAAGCCCACTAACATGTTGTTTTTCTTTTCTTATTGGACCAGAGCTACTAGGAGTATAATCATTGGGCTTTAAGACCCTAAGGGCCCAAGCTGCCACGACAGCCTCCCTACTTCCCCCATTAAATTCCTCAAAATTATCCTCATTTTCCTGCTGGAGATTCGATAAAGCAGCAAAACGTGATCCCTTATTATTCTCTTGTCTATCTCCTAATTTAGTGGGAGTCGATTTAGTTGCCTTCCGAGGTCGTCGGGTTTCAGCGATCATCCAGGGTCCAAAGTCGCTTACCTTTTCCGGCACCATTGCCTTCGGAGCACCTAAATCCCCACCGTCATTCTGCTCGCCCACCGCCATATTTTCACCGGTAATTTCTTCTTGATGGGAATACAGACAAAACCCCTTATGTCCTGCTCTTCCACACCGAAAGGAAATCTGATTAAGCCCTTCATATTCCACTGCAGTCCAACTATCCTCGAAGAACACCTTCAGCACCGAAGGTTTGCTAAAATCAACTTCAACACACACCCGGGCAAACTTCCCTCTTAAGGCTAATCTAGTATTGGCATCAGCTCTAATGGCCTTCCCTACAGTATTCCCAAAGGCCATGAGAAGCCTGTGCTGGTAGTATTCAATGGGTAACGCTGGGAATCTTACCCAAACTGCCGTGGACTCTATAAGTGCTGTTTCTGGGTGAAAATCAGGTTGCCAAGGCCTCATGGTGAGGTAATGCCCAAAAATTGTCCAAGGACCTTCCTCCATCACAAAACGTAAATCCTCTGAAGAATCTAGTTTCACAATTAAGAAACCATGACCAATATCAATCAATTCCATATCACCTTTAGGATTCCAAAGCCTCAGCAATCTATCATTGAGGACATTGTAAGAGATCTTACGCCCCAATAATTTCACAATAATGCTCTTCTCCCATCGACGCCTAATCTGAGATTTGAAACAATCCGAAAGTGAGATCTTTGGCCAATTTTCCATCGTGGAAATGTGGATTAGTCCCTCATCTGAATCCAGGCTACCAAATTCGTCATACCCACCAAACTCATCATACCTATTCGGATCATTAGCACCGATCATAGCATCCCGAAAAGATCTTTTTGGGGCCTGGTGACTAGCCTCTCCTATACCGCCAACCATCACTGTATCTACCACTGTATCCACGCTTTAACTTTCTTGGCACTCCATGTAAGGATGTCGGCTTCCTCTCTAGAGAGTTCACGCACCTCACTCATCGCTTTTTTTCTCCTTACTACGATATCAAGATTAACATTTTGAATGACTTTGAAATATGATGTGCTCTAGTGAACAATATACTTTACTAATTATAATAATATAGTAATTGGCCGAGATGATAATAATCATTCCTATTCCAAACAATAGTAATTAAGAATATAAGTTTGATCTCTCCGAATGAATATTTATTGGGAGAATTTTAACTTTTCATATATACTGAAGATCCTGAAATAATTAGTTTCGTTTCAATAAGACTCGAAAAATAAAAATTATAAAACTAGTATTGGTTGAATTATTACTTCTTAAGCTTGTCTTCAAAGTTTTGTCCCTGAAAACTCTATTCCTAGAGTCGGTGAGCCACGATTTGCCCTATGAGAACAGCACTTCTCCAACTGAATATATATGTTTGTGGGCGGACCGCGGAAAATCTTGTCTGAATAGAATTGATTCGGTCAGATGAGAAATTAACCTAATTTACCTCAAATTTTCGGCCGTACAAAGCTTCGAAAGTGGCACTTTTTGACCTTTATTATTTTACTCCTTGGTAGGTTTCCCCACTTCTCACATGCATACTATAAAAACTATATAGAAAGCTAGTTTATACTTTATTTATATAACGAATTAAAGCTTTTGAATTTTTATGCATACATATTTTCATCTTCATTTCTAAAACATTTAATTAACTATTGTTTATCATTATTGTTGACTAATTCCTTAATCTTGACTTTTTTCTTCTTTGAATGAGTTTGCAAAATTAACCCATTGCTGAAAATGGAAAATGGGAATACGGCTAGATTGGGGGACTAGCTATGAATATCATACATCGATCATATTCATAGTCATAAAAATATGTTTATAGTATAAAGTGAAAAAAAGAGAATTAAGGAAAAGTAGTAGTTGGAAACTTTTTTGCTACCCGTGCACCAAAAGGGTCCAAGTCTAACCCCTTTTCCCCCTACATTTCATAAGCGTTTTGCTACAATATTCAACATTTACATCATTTAGTACACGAAAATTTTCCTTAACTTTGCAATAAAGAACCACTAAATTTTAATACCCAATTCAACATATATTGGTGAGTATAAACATGGTGATTTTCCATTTGGTTTTGGCAAGCAACATTTGCTCTTCCAGAAGAATATATATATTGGGGACGACTATTGTCGGAAAACCGTACAATCGTATGGCTCCACGTGTCGATTTCGGATTCGGGAAAGAGAAAATTTCAACATCGATCCATAGCCGACCTTTCCTATACGTGTCTATATTAATTAGTTTATGCTATGAATTTGATTAATGCAATCAGACGGTTATTATTTACTACTAATATCCAAGCTTTAGTTTTCCACGAAAATAATCGAGTGCGTCGGTGTAAGAATATTGACTTCGATTGTTAATGACCAAAATGCCCTTTGTTAGGATATAGTTAAGTAAATTTAGTATGAAAAGTTATAGGCAATTTTGTCATTCCAAATAAAAATTTCAAAAAATCATAGCAAAACGTTAGCTTCCCTTCCCCTCCAAGTTTCAAGTTTTCACATACTAGAAAATTGTGTTTATTTCTCCATATATAATTGAATAATGACTTCCCTCCCCCCCAACCGTCATTACAAGACCAAATTATATTTTATGATCCCATATATTTTGTGTTTGACTCTTTTGCTAGAATTTCCGCATTCCCATCACCATTTGATCAAAGATCCAACGGTGTAAAAGATTATGGCCCCACAACCAATCTTAATAAGTTGACAATTCATAAGGCAAATGGGGTCAAACAGGGACATATAAAAACTTAAAAGATGGACCAAAGCCTGCCCTTATATAAATCAAGTTGGCTAGGCTTTAAGCCATATGATATCTTCCCATCTCTCTCAAAGGAAAGAAATGAATCGCTTTCACCAGTTTCAGCTTTGCTTCCTCGTCATTATTCTCCTTCTCTTTACTCCTGCTAGGATTCAAGCAATCCGGATCAGAAACCTTGAATCTGTCGCCACTTCAGCAAAAAGCCCCAGAAACCCTACAGAAACGACGTCGCAGGTTTTTCATCCAGGGTCAAGTAAAGCTCCATTTACAGGCCAAGCCGGGCAATTCGAGGAGAAGCGAAGGGTTCCAACGGGTTCTAACCCATTACACAACAGGCGATGATAGAATTTATAGACTCCAGCCATAGAAGAACTCAAGGTTCTTTTAGATAATATAATATAGTATTTTCTTTCATTTTTCTTCTTATTCTGATCTTTTTTTCCCAGTTGCATAGGCTTTCTGCAGCATATATATTTTTGGTTTGGATGATTTCTGTGACAATATCACAAATTATATACCTAGTTTAGTTGTGTAGTGTAGAGATATTGTACAGGAGGGTAAAGATGATTTTTTTTTTTTGGGCTTAGATCAATACTCTTAATTTGCATGTGTTAGATTAATTATGAGCACTAGCAGGGAATTATTTATTTATATATTTATTTGTTAATTTCTAGAGTTTTTACCCCATTCAGAAGTATTGGGTCAATAATATTGAATTATTGATATTGATAGTACGTTAAAGCTTGAAAGAGATTGCTATATCATCATTATATATTTGTATCTCATTTTTCTCAGCATAATTATGAAGATAATGAATTTTTTAATTATTTCTTTAATTATTAGTATGTGAAAGTAGTTTTCACCAGAATTTAATAGGGCTGGACTCTGGAGCTTGCTTGTTGCATCTTCCCATTGCCAGCCAAGAATTCTAATGACAAGGAAGAAAAAACCAGAAGTTTGTAATGGCATCTGTTTTGTATGAAAACCAAATTAGTGCACCCTTTTTAGTTTTTCCCTTCATGGGTTTTTCTAGGAAGCTGTACCAGAAAGAGGAATATTGCAGCTTTGTGAAAATGTGAACCATATATATATCATCATCATAATCATCATAAAAACCATCTTTTTCTTGGCACTGAATGCAATTCTGATTTTGCAATCCAAAGCCCAAGATTTGCAATAGATTGCACCTGGCAAAAACTCATCACAAATTATTAAATGATCCTACTACTACCAATATTTAAATTGACCTATATAGTATTATATTGACCCACTATGTCTATGACTATATATATGTGAGAAAGAGAGAGTGATAGTATAATAGATGGACTGTGTTGGGTAGTCCACTCATCACCCTCCTGACGACTCAAGGAGCAGGATTTTAATGGCAGTTTTAATTGCCCATTATTTCATACAACAACCATGCAATTAGGATTGGGATAACATCTCTGTACAGAATGGAATATTTTGTAACCCTTTTGGGCCATACTTTGCACAATCACCTGCTGCCATGCCACCCCCTTCACATTACAGCTAGCTAGCCTGCCCTCTAATTTTTTTTTAATTTCCTCTTTTTTATCTTTTCCTTATTATTAATTTTTGTTTTTCTTAACCCTTATTAATTGATAAAAAATGCATGAAGTAGTAAATGTTGCGATTAAATAAGTCTAAAATAATAAACAAGAATAAGAAGATTTGACGTGGTTCCATCAATTTGATCTATGTCAACGCGCAGAGAGATTCTTATTAATTTTGGAAGAAAATGATAAAACACACCAAGAATACAAGATATAGACTCCTTATATATAAACATAGGGTATTTAGTTCCTATTCTGACTTGGAGAACTAATCATTCGGCCCGATCCCTCCGCTTCCATCACAGACTTCTAGGAAAAATCCACAAAATTCGTAACTCTACAAATATCGACTTGGGTCACAATTCGGGCCGGATTAACAAGAATTCCAGACATAAATAACAGTAAACAATAGGAAAATTTAACAAGCTATACACTCTCGGAAAAAAGAGAATGTAGGAACTGAAACTCGAACCTCATACCTAATTAATTGACGAACCATTTAATTTAGATTGCCTTCATTAGCACGGCACGATGTTTATAAGCACCTTAATTTTTCAACCTTGGCAATTGGCATATATATGGTCACCGTACCTGTATTATCAAACGACTTTTTTTTTTTGATGTACTGTGATTTGTATCATGTGACAAGTTAAAAGCATCATTTTTTTCATTAATTAGTGAGTTATCTAATTATCATAATTCAGAACTAAAAACACTAATTTATGGAAAGGACGTTTTATTAACACCTTGATATAGTTGAAACATTCAACCTTCAAATTTAAAAGTCAAAGAAATTAAATATATAGTCCAATATAGTGTTGATTAGAATGACCTAAAACTGAGGGAAAATTTATTAAGTCCAAGACGTACAAGCAGAAAAGCCTGGCCGGGAAGTCCATGTTGAATTGGTGCAGTAGACGGCAGGGGGAGGGGGGGAAAACAATATGAGCGGTAGATAAAAATGTGAAGGTGGGTATATGGTCCACACTCCACAGTAAGTAAAGATTGCAGAAGAAATATTATACCACATATCCACATCTACAAATATTTCCCACCGGCCCTCCTTTTTATGTGTATAATATATAAAATAATTGTATATATTTCACCAAAAAAATAATTGTATACATACATACATACATACATATATGCGCATGAGATGTAAAATGAATTAATACTTAGAATTTTAGTTGAGAGCAAATTATTGCAAGGTTGAAACCCCAAAAGGAAAATCTCTCCACCAATGGCAAAGGCAAATGTTATCAAAACTATGTTAGAAATTGGCAAATTGCCACGCCTTCCCCCCCCGTCGTCCATCATCAGTTAAAGGCACGTTGGCCCCATCCCCGTAGCTCTCCGCGCTCCTGTGGGCCTGACCAAGCACTGCACATAAATAAAAAGCAACCCTCTTCCTATTTAAAGCTGTTTATTGTCCAACACCCCTTTTGTTCGTTCGAAAATGAAAAATCTTCAATATTTCCCCTGGACGGCAATTTTGAGCTGGTGGAAATCGAATTATGTTGGATTGGGAAGAAATTCATGTCATATTTTGGTTTTAAACATTCCATTGGATTATTTGGTTTTGAACATTCGATTGGATATTATTTTAGTTTTACTAATCATCACTATCGCGTGCCTTGCATATAGACTTGTTCATGGGCCAGGTCGGACCGGGTTCGGGTCGGGTCTAGCCTTGAAATTACTAAGGTTATTATTATTGCCTAAGCCCGGCCCATTTATAAAATGGGCCTCAAATTTTTGTCCAAGCTCAGTCCATTTGTTAAATACTTAGACCAAGACCAATCCAAAAGCCCGTCTAATATTTTTTTAATAATTATTTTAAGAATTAAATTATATTAATTAATTATATAAATATAATTGTAAATATAAAATATGATATATACTACCTATAATATGCTATTCTTATTGATAATAAGATTTTCTACATATATTATTCATCTTTTTCTTATTTAAGATACGGTGTACGTATAAATTATATTTAATATATATTATATATCAACAAATAAAAAATAAAAACAAGTATATTTCCTTAATCGGGCCGGGCCCGAGTCGGACTTGGGCTTTTGCTCTTACATCCAAGACCGACCCATTTAATAAACGGCCTTGATATTTTTGTTCAAACCCATCCAACGGGCTTAAAAATTGTTGTCCAAGCCCTTTAAAATATCGGGCGGGCTTACGGGCTTGAACGGGTAGGCCGGCCCTTGAACAGCTCTACTTGCACGTGACCTAATATGTTTAAATTAAATTAAAATTAAAATCTTAAATATACTACTAATTTTATCTTAAATAAACCTATTATTATAATTGGCAAAATTTCACTCGAGTACGGGTATTTGATTCGATCGCCTGAAACCAAACCTTATCTAACCCGATTCGAGCAAAAAATCTGTTCAATCCGAAACCGAAATGACCCGATCTCAAATCCTTAATGACCCGACCTGAATCAACCCGAATCAAATCAATTCGAGAGATTAAAATAAAATAATTGCACATTAGGGAAATAATAAATTTTAATCATAATAATACATTAAACTATCGAATAGAACATGTCAATCGCAGTAGCCTTTTAAATTAAAATGGTAAAAATAAAATAATTATATAATATTAAATAAATGAAAATAGAGTTTTAGTAAAATAAAACTGTATATTAAAAATTTTAATATATCCAATTTTTATTGAAAAATAGTAAAACTGTAAAAGTAAAGAAATTATAAAGATATTAGATTTAATATTTGAATAAAAATAGAGTTTTTAGTAGAATAGAAACTACAATAGTTTAAGTAAGGGCATTTAAGAAATATATTAAAAAAAATAAGGATATAATGATCGATTCAAAAGTTTTACAAAACTCGTACTTTTATATATAGTATAGATAGATATGTCCCAATAATTTCATTGTGCTTTTTGGCACCCGAACTTTTTTTTTTCAACCAAATTAGTGTAAAGGATGGAAAGGTTAAGTTGTTAGTTGTATTGATGATTTATAAAGGTATTTATACAAGAGCTAATGTATGTATTATACAGAGAAACACTAGCATAGTATACAAAGAGTCATAGTTAAGGACGGTCTTCGTCAAGAGTATTAACTTCAAATATATTTTGTTAATTGTTTTTTGTTTAAATGTTAAAATGCATCTTAAAGTTTGTACGGACTGTCACTTTGCACCTTTTTTTTTGGGTACATTATATGTACCCCCGTTACCGAAAATCCGTTAAATCCATGACGGTGTCGTTACGATGCTGACGTGACATGTCATGTTAGATGAAAATTGCCATGTGGGCATGCCATGTTAGCATAAAAAGAAAAGAAAAGAAAAGATGAAATTTTGCCACATCACCATGCCACGTAGCATTTTCATCCCATGTGAATGACCATGATATTGCTGAACTAAACTCGACTTGTCTCCACTAAACAGTCCTATAGTTTTTCCAAAGCTTGTTAAAGAAATCGAGACCTTGGCTAAGTCCTAAGTCTTGCACAAGTCTGTCCGTTTAATTGGAGCTGAACCTCATTTATAAATGGACTTTAAAATTTTGTCCAAACATAGACTTAAAATTCCTATCCAAACTCTCCCATTGGATATTGGACATTAACTTCGGTGGACTTAGTTATGGATTTGGACAAATAACCCAAACCGTCAACCAGTGGCGGAACCACGTTAGGACTGAGTTTCAAAAACTCCTAATTAGTACGTATACAATATGTATAATGAATATTGATTGTTAGTAGGTTCTTTTGCCCGCACTTCGCTGCGGGTTCTTCACGGTTGATGAGGTGATTTTGATCATTGTAATATTTTCATCATATTCATCAATGTAATACTTGAAATATACAATTTTATGTTTTTAGACATAGGACAAAAGGATAAGATAAGAAACATAGTAAGCTAAATAAATTAAGCAGACATTTGAAGTCTTTTGTCAGTAAGAGAAATGAGTTAAATAGCCGTAGTTGAAGCCTTGGAAACAATCCATACACCTTGAAAATCTATTTAAGAAATTACTCCTTGTGGTGAGTGTGGCGGTGCCTATTGAGCTCCTTGATGTCGTTCAGTTGAAATCCATATAGAAAAACCAAACAAAAAAAAAGGAAGTCCTTAACAATAAACCTACCAAAGGTGATACAATGTGTGAAGGCCTTGTCTTTCCATGCCTTAGGTTTGTTCTGCTACCAACCTATTGTATCAGCAGCGTCAAGTTCAGAGATTACAGTCATGTCGTTTCATGTGGCAATTGCTCCTTTAACTTGTTAAACTCTTTCTAAGCCAGGTGTAGCTGAATTTCCTTGGGCAAGACTCTCTGCAGTTCATCAACAAATAACCTTTAGAAACATATAAGACCAAATCCAATTAATTTGGGCATTTCATTTAAACATAGAAACAAACAGATAGAATGCAATATGATCAAAGGGCATGAAAATGAAAAATATTAGACCCCATTGTAAAAGACTTGAACATAAGAAAAATATAGCATTACAACATATAAAAGCTGAACTCATTGGCAGATTTTCTTAGCTGCAGTCTAAGCCAATATATCTGCTACCCAATTCACTTTCATATAAGGCTATAACATAAAAGAACATTCAATTGTCAAAAAAAGGATGTAGCCTAAGACGTGCTATCACTGCAAGCCTAACACAAAAGACCCCAATTTCTTCTCATTTGCACTCAAAAGAAACAATAGAATAAGCATTAGCTCATCAGTTCATTTCTTATTCAGTATATGATTTTTTATTTAATTTACGTGTATATCTAATTTCTTTTGTGGAAATACTCAAAGAATAAAACTTTTTATGGTTACTTTTTACTTTAAATGCATTCCAACTTAGGGTCTAATAGATTTATGATGCTATCAAGTTGTCATAACAATCTCCAGTAAGCAAAAAATTAACATATAACCTGTAAGAAGCAGAGAGTGCTCGAATGATCTTCCAGTCATCTCCACCTCTATCTCCACATTCTCTGGTTTTGCATTGAGAACCTACACAAATAACTTTATTAATCTCTTATGTAAATATTATTCAGCAGCTCTACCTGAATGATTAAAAGTTTAAGTGAAAGCTCATCATCTATTTCCAGGTAGATTTCTTGAATCTTTCCCTATGATTCTAAAAAAACTTAAGGCATACTTGATTTTAGCTTGCACTATTCTTAATAATCTAAGGCATTATACTAATCTGACCTCTTTGAGGCCCATTTTCCTAGGCTGGAAAAGGAATATGAATAATTGGTATATGTATTTGCTCTTCAAAAGTGTTATATTTTATCTCCTCACCACCTTTCTTCAAATCTATCACAACATGTAAGAAATATAAGGAACCATCCAGTAAGAAAACAATCTTGTGAAATAGTATTAACAAAAACCTTTGGAAATTATAAGATGCAATAAATTGAAAAACATTAGAAAGTATAGGAACAAAAGAACATGAATTTAAAAAATCAAAACAAACAAAGTAAATCCAAAGCTGCAAGAGAAATCATACCACATTATAAGTCACTTTCATAGTATTAACATAGTTCAAACATGAAAATGTATCATCCTACTCTAGGAAATAAGTACCTGGAGTTATAGTTGCACATTTGATTGCCACGTTATACCTACTAAAAGGAATAAACTGATAGATAGAAGTCAAATTCACACTAAGTTACATAACAAATGAATCAAGGTTGCAAACATATGTTGAATACCAAATCAAGAAATTTAAAAAGTATGAATAAACATATTCAATAGAATAGGTTAGAAGTTTGCTAACTCACATCACCAGGAGGTTAGATAGTACTACTTATCACCCAACTTGGATTCATAGAGCCACCACCTTGGTCAGGATCTAAAAAGCCGCATAAGCCAGTCATGGGTTTTTCATAAAATGCGTCCACAAAGGAGCTGAATACTCATGGAAAATATACTCTTTACACCATGCAAACCTTACTTCAGGTAATAAGCTGTTGCGATTAAACTAGCCTAAAACAATAAACAAGAACAAGAAGATTTTACGTGGTTTGATCAATTTTATCTACGTCCACGGGCAGAGAGAAATTCTTATTAATTTGGGAGAAAACGATACATCAAGAATACAAGATATAGACCCCTTATATAAACATAGGGTATTCAGTCCTATTCGGACTAGGAGAACTAATCCATACCGCCCTCCGCACCCCCTACGCCTATTCTGCACCCCCTTCGGCCCGATCCCTCCGCTTCCATCACAGACCTCTAGGAAAAATCCACAAAATTCGTAGCTCCACAAATTTCGGGTCGGGTCACAATTCGGGTCGGGTTAACAAGAATTCCAGGCACAAATAACAATTCTCCACCTTGACTTGAATTCTACATAACCCAATCGAAGTATCTCCACCTTGACTTAAGTTTACCAAATCACCAAAATAAGCCAAACTTCCCTCTCTGCCAATAAAGCCCCTAAGGGCTTCATGCTATGCGAACATTTACCAAGTCCAAGCTATGCTTGAACTTGTCAGTTGTCAATGGCTTCGTCAACATGTCTGCAGGATTATCAGTTGTAGGAATCTTCTCTATAGTGGCCACCTTATTATCCAAAGCATCACGAATAAAATTCAATCTAACATCAATATGCTTTGATCTTTCATGATACACAGGGTTTTTCGCCAAACTCAAAGCACTCTGACTATCACAATAAATAACAGGTTTTGAAACATCCAAACCCAAACTATCAACAAGACCATGCAACCACATACCTTCTTTAATCCCTTCAGTCAATGACATATATGCTGCCTCAGTAGTAGACAAAGCAATAGTTGTTTGAAGTGTCGCTTTCCAACTAATAGCACAACCATACAGGGTGAAGATATAACATGTTAAAGATCTTCTTTTAATAAGGTCACCAGCATAATCAGAATCAACATAACCAATCAATCTGGAATTACCATCAGAACCATAAACCAAACAGACATTCTTCGTTCCATTCAAATATCGCATAATCCACTTAACAGCCTCCCAATGAGTTTTACCAGGATTGCTCATAAACCTACTAACCACACTAACAGCATGAGCTAAGTCTGCCCTAGTGCAAACCATAACATACATTAAGCTACCTACTGCGCTTGAATATGGCATTCTACTCATGTAGTTAACTTCATCATCACAACTAGGTAGAGCACTAGCATCAAGTTTAAAATGTGCAGCTAAAGGGGTACTAACCGGTTTGGCTTTATCCATTTGAAAAGATTGCAGAACCTTTTCGATGTATTTCTGTTGAGATACATACAACAATCCTGCTTTTCTATCCCTCCAAATCTCCATACCCAAAATCTTTTTCGCTGCACCCAAATCCTTCATCTCAAATTCACTGCTTAACAAAGCTTTCAGGCTATTAATCTCAGCCAAATCCTTGGCTGCAATCAACGTGTCATCAACATATAGCAGCAAATATATATATGAACCATCAGACAACTTCTTAGAGTACACACAGTTATCATACTGATTTCTAGCAAAATCATGAGAAACCATAAATGAGTCAAACCTCTTATACCACTGTCTAGGAGACTGTTTCAAACCATACAAGGACTTCTGCAATAAGCACACATGGTCTTCATTCTCAGAATTAATAAATCCCTCAGGCTGTGACATGTAAATCTGTTCCTCTAGATTACCATGCAAAAAAGCAGTCTTAACATCTAACTGTTCTAGATAGAGATCAAGAGTACTAACCATGGCTAGAAGAACCCGAATAGTTTTGTGCTTCACAACTGGTGAGAATACCTCATTGTAGTCTATTCCCTCCTTTTGCGAAAAACCCTTAGCCACAAGTCTAGCCTTGAACCTTGCAGGTTCTACTCCGGGGATTCCCTCTTTCCTTTTGAATACCCATTTACATCCTACTGGTCTCACTCCTTTTGGCAATGGTACAAGCTTTCATGTCTCATTCTTTGCAAAAGACTCCATCTCCTCATTCATAGCTAACAACCAGTCTGCTTCATTCTCACTCTTAATTGCCTCCTTATAGGATCTTGGTTCATCAAGAATCAATAATTTCTGCCACTGACAAAGCATATGCAATAGGATCAGTTTCACCAACATTAAGACTAATGCAAATCTGCATACCTCTGTGGCTTTTTTATTCCCTCCTGGTTCTTCTTTCTGCTATACTTTTTGACAAATCATCAGTTTCAGTTCTAGGCTCTTCTGTAGTAACAGAAGGTGATTCAAATGTGGAGCATCAAATACCACACTCTGGTCAAGTACCTGCAA
>AWWV01015124.1:0-10272 GCA_001974805.1 Corchorus capsularis
ATAGCCTGGCAGGGACAGCTTCTGTATGGTATAATCAGCTTGATAGACATCATATTCGTTCTTGGGATGATCTTGCAAAGGCCTTCCTCGATCAATACAAGTATTTAGTTGAACTGGCCCCAACCAGAGAGACTTTGAAGGCAATGGAAAGGAAGCCTACTGAGAGTTATACAGAGTTTGCTCAACGATGGAGGGATAAGGCGGCGCAGGTCAGGCCATCAATAGAGGAAACAGAAATTCCGGGTCTTTTCATCGACACCCAGAAGTCCATCTTCTATGAAAAACTGTTCAACATGTCAGGTGAACCTTTTGCAAAGATTGTGGTGATAGGACAAAAGTTGGACAATAGCATCAAATCAGGAAGGATCATTGTCGCAGATGAAACAAAGAAAGGACAGGTTGGGAAAAAGAAAGAGGAAGTCAGTAATGTCAATGAGGAGCCCTATATACCTTATTATCCACCTCCGGCATACAATTACCCTCAGTATGGCCAGAACTCAACCAACTACTATCGCCCACCCACACCGGTCCAACCTTCCTACCATGCTTATGGGTATTATGCACCACCTCATGCTTATCCTTACAATTATCAGCACTCGGGAGACATCAATGCGGTTGGAGGGGCACCATTTCGTCCAAGACCATCTAATCCTCCTCCAGGTTCCACACAGTCAGCGCAACAGAAGGCTTCAGCTTACTTACCGGGGAATGCAGGTCTGGTAAAGAACAAAGCCCCCATTGACCCGATTCCATACACTTACACTGAGCTGCTACCTCAATTGCTCCAGCAAAACCTACTGCAAAGGTTGCCTTATGCTAACCCCCTTAAACCTCCGCTCCCAGCATGGTATGATGCTAAAGCCCATTGCGATTATCACTCCGGGACCGAGGGGCACAAAACAGAGAATTGCTGGAGGTTGAAGTATGCTGTACAAGAATTAGTGAGGTCTGGAAAGCTAAGTTTTGGCAATATGGCCCAAGTTAATCCTTTGCCGGATCATGGAAAAGCCCAAGCAAACATGGTTGGAACCGGAGAGATTGTCAAGCAGGAGATTTCTGAGATAACCACTCCTCTTGATATAGTTTTCAAGGCTCTAGCGAAGGCAGGAATGATCGAAAAGGGGAAGTTTGGAGACGGAGAGTTAGCAGAAGTATGTCCATATCATGGGAGGATACATGGGATCTGTGAATGCCCAGAATTCAAAGGAAAAGTGCAAAAGCTGATGGATGAGTATCAAATTGAATTCTGCGTAGAAGGCTAGTCAGGGAAGTAAGCATGACAATTAAGGAGATAGCCAGTTGGTCTCAAGAAATGTGTTTTACTTCAGTAGTAGGGAGATGTAATAACTTTTATCCTGGCACTTATGCCTAAGAGTGTTGGTGAATAGTACTATGTTGGGCTTTCTTTTACATGCATGTCATCCTACTTGTTTTCTTTTTATCATGAGTAATGAAATAAAGTGCATTTCAGAAGTTTATATATGAGTTTCCATTCTCTCTTCATTTACTCTATTATTATTTGCTATTTTGCTTTCTGTATATATGTATATATATATTCTGCTGTTCATGCCAACTGACAATGAATGCAAAGACGCTCAAGATGAGCCAGGGTTCAATGATGAAAAATGCTAATAAACCCGACCATGAAGACATTGAGGATCAGGCACTACCCTTAGACCTTTTGAGATTAGAACAGATCCATTCCATAAAGGATCCACAAAGCTGATAAACACTGGACACGAAGGAAGCCATGATATAGATCGTCCTAATTAGATGGCAAGATTCTCTTTCTAAAAAGAAAAAAAAAACTAATTCCCAGTCCCAAAAAAAAATGATAATGAAAAAATAAATGAAGGCACTTGGAATAGTAGAGTCATGGATGTTTTTCAAAAGAGAGTCATGATTTTCAAAAAAAATTTTCAAGAATGTTTTTCAAAAAAATAATTTTTGAAACTCGTTTTCATGAGGAGGCTCTTCAATGAAAATATCCAATCTTGAAGTGATAAATGGCTTTCTTTCATATTCCCTTCACTTGCAGAAAAAATCCATTGTTGACCCCCTTTGAGCCTAATTAATTATTCTTTTCAATAAACCCTAATCAAGGATCACTCTCCACACTGGGGGCAAAAGGTGAAGAAGGATCAGCCTCGAAAGAAAAGATTCGAACTCAACGTTGAATGGGGCATCCTGATAGTAATTGAATCCACTCCATCAAGACGTTCAAATCAAAGGTCAATAAAAGTGCAAAAAAAAAATTAAATCAAAATCAAGATCAAAATCAAAATAAAAAAATGAAAGTGAGAATGAAAGAGAGAGAGAAATTAAAAGTATAAGATGGAGCAAAGGACAATTGATACGATAAGATTCTTCACATGACTAAAATGATCCTTGATTCAAACACCCTTAAATACATTTTGAGCATTTAAATCCTTTCTTTGGCAACCACAAACCCTATCCTACGTTACGTGCCCAATAAAAGTCCATCTTTGATCAAGTGAGGATAGCCGAGAAGAGATTCTTCCTCAACAAAAATAGTCCTTTTTGCAAAATGTTTTGGTCAAAACTTTTGAAAAAGCTTTTGAGTCAATTAGGAGTTTCCAAGTGCAATAAAAAAATTGAATTGAGAAAATGAAAAAATGAATAGAAAAGAGCTCTAGGGTGAAAACCCGAAAAAAGGGCAGTCTAGAGCAAGGATGGGAATTCAAGGAGCCACCTCAAAGCTTCGATAAGGAAACAAAATAAAGAAGGGATTGAAAAGAGGATTGAGGTAAAAAAGACAAGGTCAGCTTGCAAGCCTGCGAAGAACAGTTCAAAATGGAACAGCACAAACCGTGGAGGACATACTTCAGGAACATCTCTTAAGGTCGAAAGGGTGAGGGTCTGGTCCAGACTGAGTCAGGAATAGCAATACCAAAATTTGGTTGAGAATCCTTCGGCACATCAACAAATCATCGTCTGAGTATTCATTGTCATGAGGCACTATCTTTCTTATATTTGTTCTTCTTGTGTATATATATATTCCCCAATAGTAATAACTTCTGAATACTTGCACTTCATTTCATCACTGATCATAAAGAGCGAACATATGTAGAACTACTCACAAAATATTCAAATTGGGGATAGAAGGAGGCAAGCAATCTTGGGGCAAAAGAATAAAAAATCGAAGCAGGTGTCACTCAGAGAGAGAATTTGGGGCATAAAGCAAGTGCGTTGGGGCAAACTGAGGTAAGATAGGAAGAGAAATAGGCGAGGTAAAACCTACAAAAAGAAGATATCCAGTTTAACAAGCAGCAATTCAGTGGAACATCAAGTGCTCAGTTTAGAGATTGGACGGAATACATTAGGAACCATGCGGAACCATGAATCTATGAACAAAAGAACTTCAAAACATGTCATACATATTGCATTATCATGCATTTTGCATTGCATCAGGAAACATTTTTGCATCAAAGTATTTCTGAACAGGTGTCATCAGGGATTCCCGCCGAAAGATTTCAATAATCAGAGCCCTTCATCAAGACAAGGATTTTGAATGATCTTTAAATGCCTTTGGAGCATGTCTTCCAAATTAATTTTCAATACTTCAATCCTTCAATACTTCAATTTATATCAAAATAATCTCTTTCTTCAACTATTCAATGCTTCAAATCTTCCATTATTCAATTCTTCAATACTTCAATTTATCTCTTCGATTCTTCAATTATTCAATACTTTGATCCATCTCTTCAACTCCTCCATTATTCAAATCTTCAATTATTCAATATTTCAATTATTTCTTCAATTCTTTGATTACTTATTGCTTCAATTTTTCAATTACTCAATGCTTCAATTCTTCAATTTACTTCAATGACCCAGGGTGGTCTTTCTTCGTTTCTTCAATTATTCAATGTTTCAATTTGCTTCAATGATACATGATGGTCCTTCCTCCGTTCCTCAATTATTCAATGCCTCAATTCCAAATTTTCAATGCTTCAATTTCAATTCTTCAAATTCAATCCTCCAATGTTTCAATTTCAATTCCTCAATGTTTCAAGGCTTCAATTTCAATTCTTCAAATTCAATCCTTCAGTGTTTCAATTTCAATTCTTCAAATTCAAATCTTGAACGTTTCAATTCAATATTTCAATGCTTCAGTTTCAATTCTTCAATGCTTCAACTTCAATTTCAATTCTTCAAATTCCAAACGTCAATGTTTCGATTTCAATATGTCAATGCTTCAGATTTCAATATGTCAATGCTTCAATTTCAATTCTTCCACGCTTCAATTTCAATTCTTCGAATTCAATTTCAATGTTTTGATTTCAATTCTTCAAAGCCTCCTTCAATGATTCCAAGATGCTCTTTCTTCAGTTCCTCAATTTATTTTCAAAATGATCCAGGGTGATCTTTCCTCAATATTTCAAATTACTCATTTTCTCAAGGTTCTTAAAGTTTCTCAATAAAACGGGTGTCTATGTCTTTGCGCGCTTCCCAACTCCCAGAAAGTATACAAACTACTCTTTTGCACACTTACTGATAGTTAGAAAAGCTCGCAAAGAGGGGCAGCTGTAGACACCCATTTCTCGTCGGTATCCTTTAAATTGGTTTGATTTGCCTCTTAATTTTGCATTAAGGTGGGCATTTTAGTCATTTTCGTAATTGATAGTTCATTTCAGCATTTTAGTAGGGTAATTTGATCAATAAGTCCTTTCTAATTAGTATTTGGTCGTCATTTTAGTATCCAAGCTTGAAAGACCCAAAAAAAAAAAATTAATAATATATATATTCTTTTTATTAAGTTGCATTGTGCATATTCATTTTCTTTAATAGAAATTTCTTTTTTTCTTTAAAGGAAATTGCAGCATAGAAATTGCATTTAGCTAGTCTTTCTCCTTCTAATGTTATGTCTTTTTTTAATTTTTTTTTCTTAAGATCATTTGTCATGGCTTAGTTCGGGCTGACTTACTAAAAATAAAATAAATAAAAATAAAAAAATAAAAAAACAATTAACAATCCTGTTCTTGTTCATCTTTAATCTTTATACTCCACAAATACAAAATGACAAAAAATTTTGTTTCCTTGGTGTCTCCTAGTACTCAACAACTTGTTTGGGCTGCCACGTATCATACCTCCCATGCATAGGTGTCGAGCTTTGGGCCTTCATTAGGTGGTTGCCACTTTCTTGTTTTGATGAAACGATGCTAAGGAAAACAGTTTGGATAAATGAAAAAATGGAGTGAGCGCAATGTAAACAAGAGCAAGGATTGCCAACACATAAAGTCAGGACATTTCAGCACATCACTCACATACATCATTTTAGCATTGCATGGCATTCGTTTTTCCTAGAAAGTTTAGCATTGGTCAATCTAGTCAATAACTCATGGCACATCAGAAATTTCAAAGCACATGCATCTCACATACATACATGCATTCCCTTAAGCACCAATTTCAAGCACTGCATCAAGTTATTCATCATTACACTTCGGCAGCATTTGATAACATCAAAAAAAAGAACATGGCATTCACATTATCATATAGAGCAAAACATCTTTGTCATTACACTAACAGTAGGTCATGACTAAATAAAAGGCAGAGTAATAGGACAGCAATATCATCGTAGTTTCATGCTTGCACTTCCAGTGATGTTTTCTAATTACAAGCCATTGCCTAGCCTCACTTTTTAGCTTAAACCTTTCAATGAATTTAGCCCATTCTCTAGTCACTCACACACATACACATCAGCAAGTGAATAAGTCGGTTCAGTCATCAATGCAAGCTCACCATTGCATTCTAACACATAAAACCCAACAAGGTACCAAAGGTACAACAACATATAGCAATTTGTAAACAGAGGAAATCCATATACATCAAGCAAGTTTTAATGGAAGTAAAAGAGTAACATGGAAATAAAAGGCAGGGGACTCACTGGTCAAAGAGTCAGCGCAAGGCCATGGCTGATGTGGCAGCCTTTGGTTAGTCTTGAAGAAGCCCTTTTTGTCTGTTTAGCCACCTCACCATCCAAAGAGTACCTGAAATGGGTCCACGTGAGTAGCCAAGCCAATATGACAACATAAACGAAAGAGGAGAGAGAAATGAATCACCACAGCTCACCTTCACACGTTTTGGCATCAAGTTTCACCTGAGGAAGCAAACAAAAAAAGAGAAAATTAGTGCAATAAAAGGAAAATCAAATAAGAGAAAATTAGAGAACCATGGGATCAAAAACTGAACCCACGGTCAGGATCAAACATCAAAGGACTATATATATCATACTTTCTACCAGAATAAAGGGGAGGTGAGGCACAATTCCTAAAAAAAAAAACCTAGCAGACAGTTTTCAAGAGGCAAAAACCCTAGCCAGTTCGTTTTCCTCAGAGAAAAGATTATTTTTTTCAAGTTCTTTAGTTCATCATAACAGAAAACCCAAAAAAAATAGTTTCTTTTCTTCTTATCAATTCCTTAGTTAACATTTACAGTAACCAAAAACATCAAAAAAAGAGAGATTTCTTCATTTTTCTTTTAGGTAGCCTTAGCAGTTCATCAAAAATCCAAAAAAAGAGAGTTCCTTTTCCTAGTTCCAGTAGAAACAATACCAGGAAATACAAAGCAAATTCATCTGCTCATATAGTTAAACGTAAATAAAAAAAACTGTACCTTTGCTTTTAGCTTAGTTTCTTCTCGCTCAATCCTTCACCTCCTCCTCAAGCCTTTGTTTCAGTCTTTTGCTTCAAAAGTCGACAAAAGCAGGGAACATTAGGGTTCTTAGATTTGATATTTGGGTTTTCATAGTTAGAGAGGTCGGATCTAAATACCATTCAGTCAACAGAGTGTAGCAAGAGAGGGGAGAAACATACCTAAAGATTAGACCGATCGGACGGTTAAATTCCGAGATCGGAAAGCAAGAGTTGGGTTCGGTCAAGAGACATTTGAGAGCATTTCGAGGCATATTTTGGAGAAACTAATCAGAGATCCGGTACAAGGGAGGAGAAACGAGTTTGCCTGCAAACTTTCAGACCCATCGGAGCTCATCGGAGTGGTGGCAGCGGCAGCTCAGGGTGGTGGTGACGGTGGTATAGAGAGAGGTGAGAGAAGGTGAAGTTTTGATTTTTAAACCCTAACTTCTGTTTGGTTGATATATATATGTGACAACTCTTTAGTATTTATTTAATAAGCATTCTATGTTTCCTGCTTGTTTAAGTAGGTCCCCAATTTAATCCTAAAATAGTTATTTGGATTCAATTTAGTACTTTTCAGTTTAAATTTGGAATAGTTTAACTTTTAAAATAACTTAATTTTCAACAACGGTAATTAAAATTCGTTTAGTAGTTTAGGAATCTGATTGGCCTCTGGTAATTACTAAAGATTATGCCTTCAATTCTTGTTTTGACCACAAATTATGCCTTCAATTCAAGGGCGGAATATTAGTAGTAAAGGCTTTGGGCTTAGAGATTAAATATGGCAATTTGAACATGAAAGTTGACTTTTAAGATTAGAAGGGAAGAATATTGGTAATTTGGAAAATAAAAGCCTTAGCTTAGAAATGGTTACTAACGGATAATTAGAGTAAAATTTGGCTTTCTAATTTAAAGTTGAAGTAGCTTATTTAGTAATTAAGATTAAAAATTGCATGTTGGAATTAGTAAATCAGGATTTGTTTTTTTTTTTTCATTTTTCTTTTTTTGGGGCTTCAATTTTGATGGGTTGCTTTATTTGGGCTTAAATGTTTGGGCTTCTCTTTAGTTATGCTTGGGCTTTATTTGGGCTCTAATAAATTGTGAACTTAAGGGTTTATCTAGAGTCTAAGTATTGATCAATATAGATTTTTAAGATGGAAATAATTTTGACTTAGGTAAATAGGTTTCATATGCATTTACATTTATTTTCAATATTTATGTTTCCTTATTGATTATGCCATGCTCATTTGAGAAAAGTAAATGGACTCCAATGATGGAATAATCGGTTGAAATGTTGACAATGTTATCCATTTTAATCCGAATTTCCTAGGCTTGAGGCATTCATTTGGGGGTCTTACCAATCAAGTGGAAGGTGCCTAAATGATGCCTCTCGTATAATCACTTGGTAAAGTTTGCATTTTAACCGGAAATCATGCATCACGTGCATTCATGCTTCTAGGGTTTAGATTTTGTAATTTTCAATTAAAGTTTAAAAATAAAAATAAAAACGGAAATTGAAAATGAAATAGAATAAAATCATTTTCTTCAAAATTTAAAAAGAGTTTATGTTTGAGAATTGTTCTCTTTTAGTTTTCCAAGATAAAAAAAAATAATAAAAAAAAGAAAAAATGAGTCTTTCAAAGTTAAATTAAGAAGTTTTCCAAAATTCCAAAAAAATCAAATCAAATCAAAATTCAAAAATCAAAAATCAAAAATTTTTCATCAAGTTTTCAAATTATTCAATTTAGGTCTTTTCAAATTGGGAAAGTTCCCATCAAGTTTTCAAAGTGTTCAATTTGAGTCTTTTCAAAACACTCAAACAACATTTTTCAAATAGAGTCGTTTTAATGGTAAGTTTTAAAGAAAATCCTGTCATGAGGAGCCCAAAAAAAGAGAACAAACAGTAAACGGGGAAGTCCCCAACATTCCAATTTCAAAATCCAAAACCTATTTTTGCTTGTTTATTTGCTTAATTTCAAAAATTAATAAAAGAGTCCAATGGTATGAAAAATATTTAAAGATAGAGACAACCAATAATAGAAACCCACAGTCAATTCTAAACTAGTCAGTGCCGTCTTTTGACGGGCGTCGTGGGGGTGCTAATCCTTCCCCACGCGTACCCGACTCCCGAACCTTTAAGACTCTGGTTAAAAGACCGTTTATTAGGTTTAGTGTTACCTTCCCCAAGCTTAGGTTAACGTTAGGGTTAATAATCTGATAGGTGGCTAATCACACCTAGGTTAAAAAAGATTAATGGCGACTCCCCCTAAGTTTTATTTCTTTAAGTCGTTCAACGGTAGGGTTCGGACCCCCCGGACCTGGACGTTGCGACAGCTTGGCGACTCCGCTGGGGAGCGTTAGAAAGTCAAACTAAATGCTGGTTTAGAGTTGAATAGGGTTTGCATAATTGGTTGCTTTCTTGTTTATTTCTATTTATTCATGCCTATCTTTATATTTTTCATGCTTACATGCTTTCATACTTTTTTTTGCATATTCTATTTAATCCATGTTTGCTCTGTATTCTTTGGGGGTAGTTTAGTAGTTTGGGTAGAGTTTTGGTAAAGGTTTGTTTTGTTCCTTCACACACTCACTAATAACCTGCATTTGCATTGCATGGGCTTACATCGGAGCTCTAACCCATTTAGGAGGAGGCAAAGTAGCTAGCCCTCGTGTGACGATAGTCACCGTGCGGGTTTGTAGTGAATACCTCCACTCAGATTGAATCCTTTCCAATGAACCTATAGTGGGTGAGGATTGGAGGCCTTACTAGCCTGGAACAGGCGTCAGTGAGGACAGTTTGGAACCTTTAGATCCGAAGAGTAGCCTCACCTAGCATGTAGTTGCCTTGAGAGCTATCTAGCCTAGGTAGAGCCGATCCCGTGAGGATAAACCTAGGTACACGAAAGGAACATTTCTTACCTTTGCTATCCCATTTTTTTCAAAATTAGATCGTAGAGTGGGTAATTGCATTGCTCACAATAAGAGGACAAACCTGCCCCAAGGCAACATTTGCCGAGATTTTCATGAAAAGTGTTTTTACGAAGCAAGCGGGGCACTTTCTTTTCTAAGCTTTGCTTTAATTATCGACTTGTGTTTTCTTAAGTATCACTAACACTTTTTCTTGTTTTCTTATTTTCCTTTCATCTCATCTTGACATCACGCATTCTCATGCATTCGTAGAATTTGCCAGATTACAATCGGGATATAAGATGCTCGATTAAGTCTGAAGATTGAAACCTTTTTAAGCTTAATCAAGTATCTTTTGTTCCCATTGTCCTATGGCAAATGTCTGGACATTTCATCTATGTACATTTCATTTTTATTCCAATGCTATCAATCATGTTTAACTTGAGAATTTGTCATGCATCATGACATCATTTGCAATAATTAGAAATTTCATTGCATTAATAAAGGGGTTTCTAATTCATGGTTCCGTTCTAAAGGTTTTAAGATAGATCAACATCCGCAACACCAATACTTCACGCGGTCAAGAGCTAGAGCAATGGCAGGACAGACTAGTGAAGAACTTGAGGAACTGAAGCGTGATAGAGATGAGATGAAAGAGCAGTTGAAACAAATGATGGAAATGTTGAACAAATTGACTGAGCCTTTAGATACT
>AWWV01015125.1:0-20280 GCA_001974805.1 Corchorus capsularis
ATAAAAAAATAATAAAAAAATCAAAAAAAAAAGAAAAAAAGAGTCTTTCAAAGTTAAATTAAGAAGTTTTCCAAAATTCCAAAAAAATCAAATCAAATCAAAATTCAAAAATCAAAAATTTTTCATCAAGTTGTCAAATTATTCAATTTAGGTCTTTTCAAATTGGGAAAGTTCCCATCAAGTTTTCAAAGTGTTCAATTTGAGTCTTTTCAAAACACTCAAACAACATTTTTCAAATAGAGTCGTTTTAATGGTAAGTTTTAAAGAAAATCCTTTCATGAGGAGCCCAAAAAAAGAGAACAAACAGTAAACGGGGAAGTCCCCAACATTCCAATTTCAAAATCCAAAACTTATTTTTGCTTGTTTATTTGCTTAATTTCAAAAATTAATAAAAGAGTCCAATGGCATGAAAAATATTTAAAGATAGAGACAACCAATAATAGAAACCCACAGTCAATTCTAAACTAGTTAGTGTCGTCTTTTGACGGGCGTCGTGGGGGTGCTAATCCTTCCACACGCGTACCCGACTCCCGAACCTTTAAGACTCTGGTTAAAAGACCGTTTATTAGGTTTAGTGTTACCTTCGCCAAGCTTAGGTTAACATTAGGCTTAATAATCTGATAGGTGGCTAATCACACCTAGGTTAAAAAAGATTAGTGGCGACTCCCCCTAAGTTTTATTTCTTTAAGTCGTTCAACGGTAGGGTTCGGACCCCCCGGACCCGGACGTTGCGACAAAACGCAGAACATTGGAAAAAACCAAAGCAGCTGACTCCCAAAGTGCATGAGGAGGTTGAGGATCATCTTGAATGATGACCTTTGCAAGCTCAAAAATACCTCCAGCATCAGCAACTACCTTCGGCCAACTTGCAGAGATCTTTTCCAAAGCTTTAATAGCTGTTTGCTGCAGATTCAATATTCCAATTCCTGCAAGTTGCACCAGTGGCACAACTTCACTTTTTGTTGTGATGTCTTGCTTAAAATGTTCTTTGTGCAAGAAGATAAGTCAATAATTTTGTTCCAAGCTGCTGGATATCTTGAGAAGTTGATTCCAAAAATGAAATCAGAGGCTCAATGACTTGACTAGGAGTCAATTTCAGAGTTGAGAGGCTTTAGGGTTTCTCCAAGATATTTACAAGTGTTGCAAGGCACTATGCTATCCCCACAAACTAAAATCTGGACGGAGTAAAACCATGAAAAGGGGCTCTACTATTTTTGCAACATCCGAACTTTGAGCAATAGCACTACTATTTGTTAAAATGCGGAATAGTTCTGCAATAGAGGAGCACAATGAACAGGATGCAACAGGGAGTACCTCGAGACAATTATCAATGACACCAGCATTGACCATGTCTAGTTTGCATGGCGTACGGTCTTTCCCCAACTTTATGAGTGCACATACACTGGCTTCAATAAGCTGGTGGTTTCTCCCAGAAATCAAGCCAACCAGGAGATCCACAATGTCATATGTTGCTGCAAGCTCCACCTGCTGCTCATCATCCAACAATCTTTCAAATGCACATACTCCAGACTCCACAACTGAACTAGTATCAGACTGCATGAGAGAAATAAGGGGTTGCATGCATTCGAAGGCTATTGGATTTGCTCTAAACTTAGTATTTCCGAAGAGAACAAAACAAAGTTGTGCAGCATTTCTCTTCAATTCCAGGGATGAAGCAGAAGATAAGATCTTGTGCAGACTCTCAAGTGGGTTTCCTTCCACATCAGTTATTATGGCTGCTTTTGAAGTCTCTCCTGAAGTTAGTTTGTTCAAGGTAACAATAGCAGCCTCTTGCTCACTCTCTGATGCAGCACAAAGCATGTCAACCAATGGTTGAACAGCTTGCCTGGCTAATTCAGAATCTCTAATATTTTCACCATCAAAAAGTTGATGGAGAGCTGATCGTATCGTCTATGACCATAAAAATAATCCCCACAAATAACTAACTAGAATAGCTAGGGCAAGTAGGGGTCGAATCCCACAGAGAAGGTTTATGTGATGAACAATCAAAAGATAGAAAGATCTTTTCCAAAAATCGATTAGAAAACAGGGGATTGAATAAATCAATTATAAAGAAAACAATTAAACTAAAAATAAAGTAAAGCAAATCTAAATCTAAATCTAAATCTAAATCTAAAGCAGATTATAAAGCAAATTAATAAAGCAAACAATAACTAAAAAGCATACTTCTTCACCAGTGGTATCCTTCAATCAAATTAACTATGGATCCTAGATTTAAAAGGTGAATTTCGCATCTTATTCTTGACTGACAACTGATATAGGTTTCCCAACATGTATTTTAGATAAGAGGCCGATTAGAGCTGCAATTATCCCTATTATTCCTTCAGCGATCGATTACTTTCTTAGGGCTTAAAGATCACTTGAGAACAAAGCATTAAGAGCAGTTAATTTTACACACATGCCTACGAATAGAACCATACGAAGACCCTCCGGTAGACAAATACCCATTAAGCAGCGATTAAACAAACCTAATTTGCTACATACAATCAAACTTGAGTGATTAATTCTAAGTATGATCTAGCCATAGATCTTCCTCTTACATCCTTAGTGGCCACATAATTCAGATAAGATTCAGAATCATAAAATTATTCTAGGGTTTTGACTACTATCATTAAGAACTTAACACAAAATTATAAGTATAGAAATCTCACCATAATCAATTGATTGAATTCACCAAAGGATCAGAAGTATTAAGGATTTAGCTACTCATGGATTTAGGAAAATCCATGAGAGGCATAAGAATACTTACAGGACTGGGAGAGGCGGAATCTCCCCTTTGAAACCCTAGGGACGTCGCACCCCTCTATGGCTAGAGAGGGTGTCGACTTCTCCCCTTCTAAAACTAGAGAAAAAACCTAAAAACTAAAGAAAGATAGAAAAAGATAATAAACTAAATCTTTGATGTGTAAAAGTATCTGTCTAATGTTATTATTCTTTTATTTGTGATACAGGAGGTGACTATTTATAGTGGAAAATAAGGATAGGACGGTTTAGGCTCTTCTTGGAGTCCAAGTAGGATTAGGTGTCATCCTAGAGTAGTCTCCAAGTCAAAAGAGGACTTCTAGAATTTCCTCGAAATTTCCTGGAATTGAGCAGGAACTTCGACTTCCGTTTCGGGCTTGAAGATGGCAGATCTGGGCTTTGTACTTCAAAAGAAAGTTGTAGAGCTCGGAGTTAGCTTTCCAACAGCTACTCATGGGCTTAAAACGGACATCTGAGCAGAAAGTTATGGCCTTTCTACGAAGACTGCGCTGAAACCGGGCTAATATCGCAAATCTACGAGATTAATGCGGGATTTGGATATTCTTTTGGATATGGGGCCTATTAATTGGGATTTAAACTTTTCTTGTCTTCAGGACCTAAAAACACAAATACTAACAAAACCGGGTAAAAACACATATAAAAATAGCAAAAAGTATATAAAAATAGCTATAAAAACATGCATAATTTGAGCTCGATCAAGAGCCCTCGCAGAACTGAATCTAGCATTCTTCGAACCCAGGCGTAGAACAGCTATAAGCTGATTCAAGGAGCTAAGTAACGCTTCATATCGAATAATATCCTGATTCCCAAATAAAATTCTGAGTAATTCACATATATTAGCCTCTGTTGAGTCTTGAGGGCTCAAAGACAAATACTTTGTTAAAGCATCAAGCGCTCCAGCTTCACCAATGATTAATTTATTGGTATCACTACCATCTGCAATGCGGGTTAAGAGTTGAACAACGATTGGAGGGGCTCCTGGCCTATCTAGTATTGGTATTAAGAGATCCACTAAAAGAGGAATAGATTTTCGAGAAGTTGAGCCAACTTTCACATCTTCAATTTCAAAAAGATGTTGTAGAACAACTTGACCAGGATGTTTTACTAGAGAAAATTCTTCGGATAAAGTAACTAAATTGGGCATATCTGATTCCATGTAGCCAATCAACGTAATCAATCCAGCAACAGCACCTGAATTTGCAATGACGAGATTTATTCCCTTACTTCCATTACAAACTAAGACTAGTCATTGCCTGAGCAGCAAAATATCTGTCAATGACTTCATCAAATCTCAGCAGAAGCGCAAGTGAAGGTATGATGCGCATGGTTGCAGGAGACAGAACAACATTTGCATCTTGGAACAAAATAGCCAGAAGCAGGGCGCTAATCCATATACCTTCTGTATCCTCAAATTCAGCATGTAAATAAAGACTTTTTCAGATCAGCTACTAAAACCTTTCAACAAGCTTTGCTGAACTAATATGCACAATGGTAAGCCACATCAAGAAAACAAAGTAGCAGTGATTCCAAGAATATGAAAATTTATTTTCTCAAAAAAAAATGAAAATTTATATTCAAATCATATTTTTCTCCTTTCACTCCATAACCATGTCATATTCTTGTTATGTTTCTCATTCTCTGCAATTAATGTCCAGAAGATACTGTCAATGTAATTCTACATATCTAAATTCTAGAGTTTGTGGCATAAGGAACTGGTACAAATATATCTCAGCCTTGAAAAATATGACATATAAGGCAACATTTAACTAAGCTCCTCTAGAAGAATACCACATGCAACAACAGTAGAATACAACCACAAACCTATTAAAATTTTGGTGCAAGTATTCAAGCTTGCACATACTTTCATGCACCCTAAGAGTAGCCATAAGCCACTACAGTGTATAGAAGTATGATCTGAATATTGAAAAGGAAAACCAACATATCTCACACTTCCCCACTAATCATTGACCAAATAATGTCAAAATGAACAAAAACCCATACTTGGAATTATGTTAAGTTCATGGCAAAATGCTCAATTTGGGGCCAAACGTTTGTCGTGATGCTCGATTTGGGGTTAAACGTTTCAATTTGAACAAAAAAGGGCCAAACGTTTTCGGGACTGCTCAATGTTGGGCTTTTTTGGATGGAAAATGGGAGGTGTATTACACACTCCGTTTACGCACTTGAGAGACCATCTTTTGTAGCTTCTTTAGCCACTTGGACTTTATTTAGCCAGGTGTAAGTAATTGGAATATATAGGTGGCTTTCTAAAAAATTTTAAAAACATTTAAAAAAAATTGTGCCAATTTTTTTTTAAAAAAAATTTCCAAATAACATAAACAAATTTCCTTTAAAAAATGTAAAATAAAATATCCAACAAAATCAATCACCCAAACAACCTGGTCAAAACCCAACTGAAGCAAGGAATTCCATGAAAAAATAACAAATAAATTCCATAAATATATTTATGAGAATGAACAATCATACATACAAATATGTACAAATAAATCTTCTTATACAACACTTTTAAAAAAGGGGTTCAAAAAGAAAAAAAAACTTACTTGAAACAAGCAAGGAAAAAAAAAGCAATTCCAGGATTTAAGCCACCGAACCAAATCAAACAAGTGCCTAGCTTTCAAATCATGGCTCTTGACAATATCTTCAATTCTTCATCAGGTCTTAGCATTGCATTATTAGAGAATTCAAGAGCAATAGCAGACAAAGACAGACCCGATTCTTCTTCCCTATGAATCTTGGTTAAATCGAACAAGGATTCAAGAATAAAGTAAGCAAAAAAACGCTAAAATCCATGCCATCGAAAACAGGGGATCATCGGGGTAGAGACTTGACCAATTTCCCAACTTTGCGAAACAACTCAAGAATGAAACACCCATCAAGAACCATCATCTCAATGAACTCATCAGATGGCTTCAGAATATCAGTCTCTGGCTTTGATTTCGAGTGGGTGGATGGCGTTGAACAAATCTTCCAAGGCCAAGCCTTTGGTTTGAATCCTGGAGAGCAGGGAGCCGAAATTTCGCCACTTGTGCTCCTCAATCACCTAGAGATGGCCTTGATCTGGTTTGATCAACGGCTACATCGACAGGCACATTGGCCTTATTAGGGTTCATATTTGGGGGTTTTGGTTTGAGGAGTTTTTTTACTCAATTTGAACGGTAAGGAGGTGTTAACTAGAGAGGGAAGACACATAGCTGATTTTGAGACCCATCTAACGACTAATTTCACCGGATCGGAGGATTGAAGCTTGTTGTTTTAGATTAGTTTTTGGACTAGATTTGGATAGGTTTTCTTCATGATTTTGCTTGAGAAAGAAACGAGACATGAAGAAGGGTTAAATCACCGCTGATGGAGCATGGAGCAACACAAGAAAGCAAGGTAGAATTGGCATCTGAAGGGTTGCATCGTGGAGTCGGTGAGGGAGGAAGAAAGAAAGAAAAAGAAAAAGAACGAAGAAGAGAAAAAGATTAAAAGATTTTTTTTTGCTAGGAATAAAAGAATTAAAAAAATAACTTATTTATTTATTTTTTAAGTTCTTAAAAAATCCACGTGGGTAATTAACGGGATCTAACGGTGCGTGTAATACACCTCCCATTTTCCATCCAAAAAAACCCTACATTGAGCAGGCCCGAAAACGTTTGGCCTTTTTTTGTTCAAATTGAAATGTTTGGCCCCAAATTGAGCATCGCGGTAAACGTTTGGCCCCAAATTGAGCATTTTGCCTTAAGTTCATTATTGTGGTCCTTTGAGAATAATCATAAAAAATGCTACAAAAGGTGTAAGTTGCACAACATATAGCAATGAATGTAAGAGAGCAAAAGAGGTTCTTCAGCTTTACTGTAGAGACGTGAGTTTTGCTTTTACCATAAATAGAAACACACAGGAAGTCATACCTGAGGATTGGAAACATAACTTGCAAGCTTGTTAGGAAGAACCTCAAGCCCACCAGCTTCCATTACAGTAATTCTGTTTTTTGAAAGACAAGAAGACAGTATTGACAATAAACACAAAGCAACAATTCCACCTAATACAGTGGCAGGATCAGGAATATCAAACACCTCGCCTTCTTGGAATGCAGTTCTTTCAATAAAATCTCTTGGGGCTCTGACCTCAATTTCTAAAGAGGTACATCTTGTATTCCTCTTTGCCATATCCACCAAAGCTTCTATTAGAGGTTTCAAATATCCAGATTGATCAAGTGCATCCACCGACTGTTGTTTGTGTTCTTTTGCAGTACACATAAGAAGTGCAGCTCCTCCAACTCTAACTTCCACACTGACAGAATTTATTATTTTATTGGCTAGTGAACCAATAGATTTTGAACTTGCAATCAATAGATCACTGAGAACAACTGGTTGTTCCCCACAAAGCCTCGACAAAATTTCTATAGACTTATCTTGCAGGGGAGGAGGCCCCTCGGCAAGGCATTGCACAAGGGGCTCTAAACTTGATGGAGCCTCAGCAAGCGCAGACCATGGAGGATAAGTTAGATTCACACCTTTTTTTGTTCTAGACAAGAGTGCAACAACTTCTAAAGCATCTGCAACATTAGTAGTGTCCATATCCATTGTATTTAAGGAATCAACAAGTGCAAGAACCGTAAAACGACACTGAGAATTTCCTATGAGCACATCACCTACAGGAAAATGCTTGAGTAATTGATGAAGAGCCCTTGAAGCATTCTTCTTTCCTTCTGAAGTTCCATCCCCTAGCACTCTTTTCAAAGCTGAGACAACATCTTCAGCCAGCGCTTCTGCAACAATATGAGAATCAGAGAGAAGATTGGCCAAGGCAGCAACAACAGTTTCAGCAGCACCAATGAGAGAAGTTTTTGCTAATTTAATTAGAGGCTTGACATCTGCTGCTGCAATGTAAGCCCATCTTACTTGCAGTTTTAAATTTGGTTGGCCGAGACAAAGCACCCAAAGCTTGAGCTGATTGTGTTGCAACAACTTGAGTCTTACTGGTCAAAAGCTTCATGTAGGGATGCACAATTTCATCAGTTGCAAGACTATCACATATATCTTGTCTTGTGCTAAAGAGATCGGCTAAGACAGAAGCCGCATACTCTTGAGTTTCTTCATTTGAGGAATTGAGTACCTGAACAAGAGATTTTAGCCATTTGTTAGCTGCGGATCCCTTATAAACAAGGTCCTCATGTGGTACCATTGTGAGCACATGACCCAAAACTATAATTATATGGGCCTTTGAGCTTGGAGTATCTCCAGGGAGCAAAGCTAATAACTGATTAATAGTGGCAGAATCAGCTGTTCGAACAAGCTTTGTAAGGGCCTTAGCTGATGCTTCTTGCCCTTTTGGTCCACCACTTCTTAAAAGCTATAAAAAGGCCGATACTGCACCTGCACTTTCAACACAGGCACGAATGTCTTCACTGTGACAGCATAAATTCCATAGAATATGTGTTGCATCCTCCCTTGCCTTCTGAGATCCCATCTCCAGTAACTGCACCGACGGAGGAATCCCACCAGCAGCAGTAATGGCCCACTTGCTGTCATCAACCTGATCAGTCTAGATGGCCAGCAATTGTACTGCATATTCTTGGTGTTGTTCACTAGTTAAGCCCAACAAAGATATGAGCATCTCAATGCCTTCTCGATTGCCAATAGCTTCCCAAACACCAACATCATCACATCATAATCTGGTTAAAGAAAGTATGAGATGCTCCTGGACGTCAACAGCAGCCATTGTTATGAGTCCAAAAGCACCCTTTTTGCTTCAGCGTGATTGAGCCGTCGTGAGAGGTAGGTATTACCATACAAGCTAGCCATGGCCTCAAGGACACGATCTTGGATTAGTTTACTATCACGAGGCTTGAGTAAAGTAACTAATACATCCTCTATCTGTGCAACATGAAAGGGTTCCTCCTCAAGACTAGAATTCTGCTCAAACACCATTAGAGCATAAGCAAGTGGTCATAATATGTCAGCAACTGGTGCAGCTAAGCGAGAAGATTGAGAAAGTTCTCCAAGATATAGTATCAAATCAGATGTCCCTCCACAAATATTTGCTAAAGCACGTGTTGCATGGCTCTGCAGAGCCTGGGCATACTCTCCTTGCATGCACTCTTTAGAAGGAGCAACAACAGCCCCAATGAGAATAGGAACACCATTTGCATCTATAATTGCCTTCTTTGCTGCAATTGACTTTGAAGAAAGAGCCTCCAAAGCATCTGCAGCATTGGAACAGACAGAAGTATCATTATTTTGACTTACAAGGCGAAGCAAGGCTTTGACAGCTCCAGAATCTATAACTTTTGAGATGCTATCACTAAATGCCAACATCAGTCGGGCCAAGAGGGAAGCTGCATTAGATTGAGCAGCAGCATTATCAGAAGAGATAAGACCGACAATGGTAACTACTCCACCAGCCTTTAGTTTTGCTCTCCAGTAGCCATCCTTTTCACCACAAAGGTTCCTCAAAGCTCCTGTTATAAACCCTTCTGCCACTTTGTCCTAGTTGTTATTTGGACTGAGCTGTTTCCATAAAGTTGGCACTACACCTTCTGTAACAAATATTTTCATACCAAAATGATCATCTGAAAGGCCACCAAAAGAAACTTCATATATAGCATTTGTTGTTGCCTTCCTGGCCTCAGTTGATTCAGACTTCAAAAGTGAGAGTAAGGGCGGAATGCATCCAGCTAGAAGCATCTTCAGCCGCAAGTCATCATCTTTGCATAATGCACTCAGAGTTGCAGCAACGTTGAGTTTTGTTACAGGGGTGCCTATCCTGAGGATTGATATAAATAACGGCATTGCTTGGCCATGAGATCCAAGAAGTGCTCTTGCCTCCTTTTTTGCTTTGGCAATACCCAATAGACGGGCTGTGATAAGTTCTTTCTCGCTTGGTGAAGACATGTTGGCATGCAGTTGCTCAATAAAACGAGCAACTGTAGCCACTGTATCCTCAGAATCACCCACTCCAGGGGTTCCATTGGACTCTCTGGATGTAAAAAGCAGATTTATTTGACCACAATTAGCATTAACAGAATCAGAATAACTGGTAAATCCCCAAACCACTTAGAAATGCCAAAATATTTGAGAAACTAATTATTCGGTACTTAACTAAGACTGAAGACTGAAGAGACAATTTCTGCATTGGTTGTTATGCTCATTTTTTTTCGATTTTTATTTGAATATCTTAGCGAACTCACTATTAACTTACCTAGTTTTAGAAGAAGATAATGGTCCACAATCTCGTGGTTCAGGAGAGGGAGACTTTGACATTACCAACAAAAGCCACTTTAGCTTGCTCCCCGGCCTCCTGCAGCATTAGGTAAAAAAAAAAATTCAACCAAATACTTGATCTGTCTATGAAAGACAACAAAAGATCTCATAAATAGGAAACAAAATGCTTATTCTAACTATTTCTCCAATTTGCCTCATTGTATTTCGGTGCACCAAAAGTTCAATTTTACTATGATTAGAACATCAATAAAGCGAAGAAAAGACTTGTTTCCTAATGAGAAACAAAAGGGTAAGTGTTTGAAATTCCCAGATATGAAAATTTGCAGCTGAGACATAACCAAATACTATAATCCAATTCCATATCTTCCAAAATACGTAAGATAAAGCAAAATTTAGCTGTCAAAACGATAGCTTTAGAAAGAAAAAGAAGTTACCTTTGTTGAAAATGCAAATGCCGAAGAACTGCCGCTCCTTGTTATCAGCCCCAAACCCACATGCTCATCCCAAGAAGCAGAATCACCTCTCGAACTCTCCACCATTTAACCCAATTTTGCCCCAAAATAAATAAAACCCAGAAAATGTAGCAATGCTACAAGGCTAACTCACACTTCAAGCAAAGAAAAGGTACTAAAAGCAAGCTTTTGCCATTCTGCTCAATAACTAAGTATCAAAATAAAAAACCCAAACCCCAAAATTGAAAATTGAGTGGGGAAAAATTATCAGATCTTGAATATAAATAAATGCATATATGGAAGGAAGATGAAAGAAGAGTATTATTAGTATTACTATAATTTCAAATGAAATATGATGAGAAAAAAGAAAATTGAGGAAGAGTACGGAGATCAGATCACAGTAAGGATTTAACAGAATCTAGGGCAAAGAAAAAACAAGTGTCTTTTTCTTAACTATCATAAAAATGTTTTCAGAAAAGAAATTTCTTTTACTAAAATGGAAAAATAAAAAAAGAAAAACCCAAGAAAGAAGAGTAGTACTTCACCAATATAAATATTACAACCTTAATTAAGAGTGTGAGGGGGAAAAAAAGAAAAGGAAATTATGAAAGGTACCCAAATAGAAACAGAGGTATCAGACACAGAAAGAGTTCAGAGAAAGCGAAAGAAAGAGAGAGTGAGTGAAACAATGGACACAAAGGAAAGTGAGAGAAACTCTGTGTTTTTTCGTTTCTGTTTCTATTTGAGTTTTTCTTTTTAAAAAAATAAAAATAAATTTAACCAGTGTTGCAAGCAACTTCTTCAGTTTTTTTTTTCCTTTTTTTAATTGGATAATTTTGCTGTAAATTGTAAATTGCGGATCATGTCATGTGGGAAATATTGAAGGCAATATATATACGTTTCTACTTTCTACTACCATTTACGTTTGTTTTTGTAACTTGGATTGTTTTTTATGTTAAAAAAATAAAAAATTTGAAATTGAAATTACCTTTGGACAAGGGAAGGGGAGATTTGCAGGCTTAACTCTCTCTTTAACTGTCATGTACTGTGTTCTCATGTTCTGTCTGGTAGAGTGAAGTCAAGAAAACAGTGACAAAATAACCTTCTCTTTTGTTTTTATACTATCAAAAAATTAAAATAAAATAGCCATCACAGTAAAAATTAGTGAATTTTCTTAAATGAAAATACACCGGATTTTTTTTTAAAACTAATTCAATTTAAAAAGAAGAGAGTCGAATTGGATTGAATTTTTAATAAAAAAAATCTTCAAATCTAATCACCATTTGGAAGGCTTCCTTGCGGCATTTTAAGCTGTTTTTTTGAGTTGTGACTACACGTCTACACCATGAAAGCTTACATGAAAATCACCACGGCAGTCGGTTGTCTTACATGGCTGTTTGTGATCTCACGTGGTTGTTTGTGATTGTATCTCATCAACTTATTTTCATTGGACTAGAGAAAAATGCTGCATCGAGCTAAGATGCTTCTAGTATACGGTACTTACCATACAAACAAAGGGAACCTTAATAGAGTCTTAGAATGGATTAACCTCTTTTGAGTGAAAATAAATTATCACTATTATTATGGATTAACATTTTAGCAAAAGTAATTATAAGTCACGTTTGTTTGCCGCTAAAAGAAGAGAAAATGACATCGTCAAGGACTAAAAATTGCAAGCCATCATTATTATGTTTTGATTTAGATCACTAATTGGGATTTAGTAAAATCCCAAAAATTATTAACCCCTCTAATGCCTGTCTTTTTCTTTAATCGAGTAGCAAGCACACGTAGACACTAGGATTCAGTTAAGTTTTTCATCTAAAGAGAAGTCTCATATATAATTACCAAAATTGTAGGTGAAATATAAGAATCCAAATCTCCTTTTAAGGATTTAAAAAAAATGAAAGACCCTATGAAAATTAAGTCATGACTCATAAGTCTTTCAAAATTTTCTTTTCTATCCATGGGTTGGCCAAATGGTAAAGACTTGAACTTGTGGTGAAAGGCATTCAGACTCAAATCTCAACAAACCCTTTTTTTATAGGCAACTTATAAGTCCGAAAAGTCCACTAATGAAAGTTCAATTGATCAGTAAATCTCCGAAGGAATTAGTTGTTTACCCTAACCTTGAATATGGGATAACATACCCTCCTATTCCACTTTTTGCAACAAAAGAAGTTCCTTTTCTTTTTAATGAAGTCAAATAAATAAAAAAGAAGTCTTATTAAAATTTCTCTTAATTCGGAATTAATCAGATTTTCTAATATATATGATCAAACTCCGAGAGACTATTACCAAAAAAAAAAAACTTCGGGAGACTTCTTAAAAAGATAACTCACAAAAATACAGTAATAGTGTGACGCCCCAAGATCCCACATCATGAGAATGTGAGGATCTATTGTGATTTATATAATAGAGATCCAACTCAAACTTGTGAGGCGTCTTTTAGGAAGGGCAAATCCGTGAGGCCTTTGGGTTAAAGCGGACAATACCTCGTAGGTTGGGCCAGTCTCTACAGTTGGTATCAGAGCTTTCATCGGACGTGTAGCGGGAGCTAAGTGCTACACCGTAGGAGTGCGGTGGGAGCCACCTTTAGAATCCCAACGCACGGTGGATCCTGGTGATTGTGATTGTATGGGCTTGTCGGGGACGACAAGCCTATAAGGGCGGTAGACTGTGACGTCCCAAGATCCTCACATCAAAAAAAGCATTCTGTAGAGTGGTTAAGTAGTTTACAATTTTTTTTTACTGTAGAGACCTGGCCCAACCTGCGAGGTATTGTCCGTTTTGCCCCAAAGGCCTCACTGATTTGCTCTTCCCAAAAGGCGCCTCACAAGTTTGGGTTGGATCTCTATTATATAAACCACAATAGATCCTTACATCCTTGTGATGTATGATCTTGAGCCGTCAGAATCTACCCCCTTATAGGCATGTCGTCCCCGAAAAGCCCACACAATCACAATCACAATCACCAGGACCCACTGGGCACCGGGATTCTAGAGGTGGCTCCCACCGCACTCCCACGGTGTAGCACTTAGCTCCCGCTACACGCCCGGTGAAAACTCTGATACCAACTGTAGAGACCCGGTCCAACCTGCGAGGTATTGTTCTCTTTGGCCCAAAGACCTGACGGATTTGCCCAATTCCCAAAAGGCGCCTCATAAGTTTGGGTTGGATCTCTATTATATAAATCACAATAGATCCTCACATCCTCATGATGTGAGATCTTGTAGCGTCACAAATAGAAAATCAGCTAAAATATTATTCAACTTAATGAATTGTAAGTATATCTGACATCTCATCTCAAGAGGCTTTAATTGAATATATATTATCAAGTTATAGCAGGGATGTAATCTTCTATATATGATAAAATACATTTCCAGATTCTAATATAAGATTCTGGATATAAAGTTTGAAAATGAGATATCATATGCAAGTCTTTGTCAAGTTATTATAATCCTTTTATGGAGTGATCTTATCAGTTGTCTTATACCCCTTGTTAAATTAATCCATACATATATATATATATACATATATATATATTTAAGTGATTTATTTATTTTCTCTCATATAATATACTCATTCCTTTATCTTTTGTCTAGTTGTTAAATTACATAAGTTAAAAAAAGAAGTTGTTACATAGAATTAATCAAAAGAGATGAGATCCACAGAAATGCAAACGTAAATAATTTGTTTCATGTAAATAAATAAATAATATAAATGTAGTAAAATAAAAGGATGTGTTCATCTATAATATATAATTTTTTTTGAGCAAAATAATCGATTTTATTAATGAATGAAATCAGGATTACAAACGTCGGGTGGTAAAGACCCGCACCACACATGGCTAACATCTAACTTAGCTAACCTATGTGCCAACAAATTGGCCTCTCTATTTACATAAGTGAAAGTACACCTATCAAAAAGATCAACCAAGTCCCTAATTTCATGAATAAGAACACCTCCCTCCCACCAACAAGGACCTAGCCCTTTAATCTCATTGATGGCAACAAGGCAGTCACTCTCAAAAACACAATTCATCAGGCCAAACTCCGAAGCTATCTCAAACGCAAACAAGATTGCATGGACCTCCGCATATAAAGAATCCGAAACAAAAGACAAACGTCTTGTCCCAGAAACTACAACAGTACCACTACTATCTCTAACAACAACTTTCAATCCTGCCTCCTTTGTTTCAGCATTAAAAGAGGCATCCGAGTTCAACTTCAAAGTCCCTGGGGGTGGTGGCTGCCATCGTACCTGTCTTGGTGGCCTAAACTGCTTTACTGGTTCTAATGCAATCAATTGAGTAATCAACTTACTCCCATTCAATACTAAAGCAGCCAGCATACAACAAACACCATTGTGCAAGCAATTGTTTCTATTTTTCAACACTAACCAAAGAATGCAATGTACTAACTCGAACTGCCCTAAAGATATAGTCTTATTCAAAAAACTTAACCAAAAATCGGCTTCTGTATTCAAAGTAGCAAGCCAAGGGAAAAACCAAGGACAAGCTATTTCCCACACCTGCTTGCTGAAACTACACTCAAAGAAAGCATGATAATCGGCTATTTCTTGGTCATAACAGACAGGACATTGTAGATCAACAGGCATTCCCCTATTATACAAAATAGATTTTATTAGCAAAATATTCCAAAGAAGTCTCCATGTAAAATACTTTACCTTGGGAATTACCACTGACTCCCAAATCCGTTTCCACATCTGTCGCCAATCTTCATCTGGTTCGACTCCTCTCCCTAGTAGCCTCCTTGCAACGTAATATCCCGAACGAACCGAGAAAGCTCCAGTCTTCAATTCGTTCCAAATCAACACATCACTCGTCGGAACTCTTGGAATCGGCAAACACATGATCCGTACAATATCATCATCACAGAATAGTTCCAACAGCTTGTCTTCTCTCCAAGCCAGCTCCTCAAAATCAATAAGATCAGCAACTCTCATCGATTGACATATAACCCCATCTCGTGGTTGTGGTCTATGAGACGGTGCAGCATCAAGCCATCGATCCTGCCAAATGTCCAAATTGCCAGCACCAACTCTCCATCTAGACCCTTCTAATAGCACTCCCCGACCCGCGATGAGACTTCTCCATAGAAACGATGGATTTGATCCAACGTTTGTTGTATAAAAATCCCCTTGAGGGAAATATTTAGCTTGTAAAACCCTAAAGAAGAGAGAGTTTTGATTCTGTACCAGTCTCCAACACTGTTTCGATAGCAATGATAAATTGAAGGCTTTGAAATCCTTGAAGCCCAGGCCTCCATCAACCTTGGATATACATAAATTCTCCCAAGCCCGCCAGTGTATTTTCCTCTTACTATCAGTCGAGCCCCACCAAAATTTGGCCATGAGCATATTAAGTTCCTGTGTAAAAGATTTAGGAAACCGAAATACACTCATCAAATAAACAGGAATCGCTTGAGCAATAGACTGGATCATAATGGCTTTACCAGCAATCGAAAACAGCTTATTATTCCACTTCTTGATTCTCTGCTCTAACCTCTCCTTAATATATCTAAGCTCTCGGGTCCTTGACTTCCCAATCATTATCGGAAGACCCAAATATCTATCCTTTTCCATAATCCTGTCAACTCCTAAAAATTGCATAATTTCCTGTTGCCTTCCTTGAGGAGTATTGGAACTAAAAAGTACCGAAGATTTATCAATGTTGATTTGTTGCCCATAAGCTTCTTCGAAACTCCGTAAAATACTCACAATCTTCGAACAATCACCCAAACAAGCTCGAAGAAACAAAATGCTGTCATCCGCGAAAAACAAGTGCGAGATACTTGGTGCCATCCTAGCCACTGCAATCCCTTGGATAGATCCTTCACTTTCTGCTGCATCAATCATTCGAGACAAACCTTCCATACACAAAAGAAAAAGATATGGGGACAATGGATCTCCTTGTCAAAGACCTCTTGATGGGACAAAACTATCACAAATATTGCCATTAACATTCACCGAATAGGTAACACTGCGAACACAGGCCATTACTAGCTTAATCCATCGCAATGAAAAACCTATCCGCCCCATACAAGCCTCCAAATAATCCCACTCTACCCGAATGTATGCCTTACTTAAGTCCAGCTTCAATGCCATATGCCTTTTTCTACCAGTTCTTTTATTTTTCATAAAATGCACAGTCTCAAAAGCTATCATAGCATTATCAAATATCATGCGTTCAGGGACAAAAGCACTTTGCTTCTCACCAATAATAGTAGGCAAAATCAATTTAAGACGATTAGTAAGAGCCTCTGTAATGATCTTAAATACCACATTACATGAACTAATCGGCCTATACTCCTTCACTGACATAGGTGAACTATTTTTCGGTATCAAAAAAATATTATAGTGGTTAATATCAGGCAAAGGCTTGTCATTATTAAGAAAGTCTAAAGCCATTAAAACCACATCCTTACCGATAATATGCCAAGCCTTCTGATAAAACGTTGGAGTCATACCATCTGGTCTCGGCGCTTTAGCATCATCCATTTGAAAAGCAGCTACTCGAATCTCCTCCTCTGTAAACACAACATCTAAAACTTCACCCATCAACTCATCCAACCTCAAATCCATATTCTCCAACACTCTGTCAATAGCCTCGGCTCGCGGATTAGTGGAAGAAAAAATATTCCGAAAATATTCTGATATAATTCCCTCCATTTGTTTAGCATCAGAAACCCACCGCCCCTCATTATCCATAATTCCCGCAATCAGCTTCCAGTTCCTCCTTCCTATTGCAACCGAGCCTGCCTTAAGCTACAAAGCCTTCGAACGTTGTCTCCACATCACTTCTTCTTGTTTGTAAAGCATTTCAAGTTCCTGCTTGCACCTATCAAATTCTCCATCTTCACCCGAAACTCCTTTAGCAAAAGCCTCTTCGAACCGCTTCTTCTTCTGCCTAATTTGATGCTGCACATTGCCAAAAACCCATCGATCCCATCTCCTTAATGCCTCACCGCATCAAGCTATCTTCTCCTTAATATCCAAATCAACCGCTGCAGCCCATGAATCAGCAACCACTGACTCGAATTCATTATGCATAGTCCACATGTTTTCGAACCTAAAAGGCTTAGCTCAAACAACCTGCTCAAAAGGCATAACCGATATTGAAAGAAACAAAGGCAAATGATCCGAAACTGTGGTAACTATATGTCTTTCAACGGATCCTGCAAATAAGTTCCACCAAGCTATCATTGCAAAGCTTCTATCTAAACGTTCGAAAACCAATTAACCCTGTATACTCTTACTCCATGTCATCATCGGACCCAATACAAGCAATATATGAAAACCACACTCCATAATTACATCATTAAAAGCTGCCATTTCTTTCTCTGCCAAAGATCGGATTTCGTTAAAATCACCTACACATAGCCATGGTAATGAAGATTGGCTGTTCAAACGACGCAATAAACTCCAGGATTCATGTCGGTTAGCCGTCTCAAGCCTCCCATAAAATCCCGTAAATCTCCAGGCAGAAGCATTTGAACCAATTTGCACATCAATATGAGAAATGGAAAAAGAAAGTAAAGAAACATTTAACTCATTTAGCCATAATAAAGCTAAACCACCTGCTCTACCAACACTATCAACACAAAAACACGAATCATAACCCAAACGTGAGCGGATCCACTCCATCTCACTAGCTTTACGCTTAGTTTTCGAAAGAAATAACAAAGGAGGCTTATTACAATTATTCAATAAAGAAGATAAATGAAAAACTGACCGAGGAGCCCATAAACCTCGGCCGATACATAAGAAGAAACATTAATAACAGCATTATCATTAGCTTGCTTTCTAGGCCGTACAACATCCTTTGAAGCGCCACTATCATCCTCATGCTCCCTTGCCCCATTCATATCCAAAATCCCATCTCTAGTTCCTCTTTTAGAGCCCACTTTTGCATTACCTTCTAAAGCAAGAACATCAAAGGTATAATTGGAAGACACACGAGCTACAGGTTTCCATTTCCTTTATCTGCCTAGTTTGAGCAGAACCTGTAGCGCTGAAAACAAAGCCATCCGCCTGTTTTAAATTTTCCACCACCTGTTCCAGCGGAATATAATCTTCAGCCCCATTAATTGCACCAATTTGATCCACATTTCGTTGGCCCAACAACCTTTCATTATTCATATCCGTTTTACTTCCCAACAAACCATGCCACATAATTGCTTGGCCCAAAACGGATGGCCTAATTCCTGGTATATATTGGGCCGAATCCAAAGCAGCAAATCTTCCTGGCTCCACCAACGCAGCTGACATTTTCAATCTCTCCCCTTCTTCAAAATCAGGAGATTCTCCTACCTCCTCAATCAGTTGAGGATCAATCGTAGCAGCCATTCTCGGATAAATAGCCTCCAACCTCCTCGATGTGCGCCTCTCCCTATGAACTGAATCTCCATCACTTATCTCAATGCGTTCCACGTTGGCATATTCATCAACAACCTCCTTGATTTTCGATAAGATATCTCCTTGCAAAACAGGACTAGTACCAGCCTTCTTCCCCTTCGAAATAGGACTCTTAGCTCCACCGCCACCGCCGCCAATCGCCGGCCCGCCTCTGTTACTACCACCATAATTCGCGGAACTAGCTCCATCTCCTTGTCTCAAATTTCTCCCATTCATCGGAGACTGATTACCCATTGGCAGACCTCCTGACACCGCCATTGAAGCTTTGGATGAACCAGCCGCGCTTGAAAACCTTGACTTCAATCGCATACTTCCCTCCTCTTTAGTACCAGACCACTCCGCTTTCAACCATGGAGAGTACCTTCTAACCACCTGGCCCTTGGTACGCCTCATAATTGACGCAGTGGGACAATCACTTTCTTGATGATCCAATAAACCACAGACATAGCAAAAATCAGGGATCTTTTCATATCGAAACTTAACTTCAATGTCTCCAGTAGGCAATGAAACCGATGAAGAACTCCTCAAAGGCATACTGGTATTTATCTCAATCCTTACTCGCAAATAGCTACCCCAATTTCGATCAACTTCTAACACTGTCCCAATCGGTTCACCAATCGCAACCCCAACTCTTTTCGTCATCAATCGAATTGGCAAATAGTGAATCTGTACCCAGAAAGGACACCAATCTAAGCATACGTCCTCAATCCTTTGGTACCCATCATACTCCTGCAACAATAACAAAGAACGACTGAAAGACCAAGGTTGTGCCCCAAAAACTTTATCCTTGTCTACCTCGTCCGCAAACTCAAAGCAAAAAGTCTTTTCAACCACTTCTTTCACCGATAAACCCCTCTCAAGCCTCCATGCTTTTACCATCGCATTACGTAACCTTTCTACATTCGGAGATCATTTTGCCAGAGAATTCCCCAGTAGACAGAAACCACCCTCTACCTCAGCCTCCTCAATCACATCCTCAGCAAGAACGATAACCTGCTCCTCTTCCTCATCCTGAATTGAAAGCTTAGAAAAACTCCCCTCCATAGCAAAAAAATAGGATAAATAAAACAGGAGAACCAACAAAAACTAGTATTTAAGCGAAAATCCTTAAGAAAACAATCTAAGGAAGGAAACTCGCAATAAGCAAGATGAAACTCGCAATAAGCAAGGTGAAACCCGCACTAACCAAGACTGTTAGACGAGAGGATTAGATTATATAACTAAATAGATACTTGATAGTGTTAGGTTTAGTGGAAGGGGTTTAACATTCCTTAAAAATAAGCTCTCAAATTCAAGTTTTAAAAAAAACAGAGAGAGAAAGTATCTATAATATATAATTTTGAACAAAGCAGATCCGGATAGAAAAGAAAGCCATAGCAGCA
>AWWV01015126.1:0-19516 GCA_001974805.1 Corchorus capsularis
ATATTAGATTTTTTTAAATATATTTTACTTTGATTAATGACATTTGTTTTAAACTTTTACAACTTTTTTTTTTAAATAAACTTTTGCAACTGAAAACACTATTTTTATTTAATTGAATTCAATATTTTTATAATTATTTTATTTTACCATTTAATTTTAAAATTTCAATTAAAATATAAACTAACAAAAGTATTATTATCAAGTTTAAAAGTTAAAATAAGTTATCTAATCATTAATTATTCATATTTTTTAAAACTAATTAAGTTAAAAATTTATTTAAATTATATAGTAATTGGTCTGTTTCTATTTTTGGAGCATGTTGGTATAACAAGAATTTAAAGTTTTAAAAATGAGAAGAAAAGTAACATACAATTATTTCCTTTGACTTATAAAGTTAGAGATGTCAATCGGGCATGTTGGGTGGGTTTCGGGTTATCGTCACTTGGGTCCAGGTTTAATGAGTTAGGTAATTTTCTCGGATCATTCGGGTTATCGTTTATTTTTCTGGTCAAATCGGGATCGATCGGATTGGACAGGTTATTGGGTTCATGTCATGTTTTAACAGCTTTACTTATAATTAATGGGTCACGTGCAACGCACCTGAAAGCTAAAACTAGTATATATAAATAAGGAAAAGGAAAGAAATTGTAGTATATAATATATAATAATAACAAAACATAGGGGTTTTGCATGTCTGTCATATACATTTCTATTATTGGTTTAAATAACTATTTAATAAAGTAAACATCATAACACTAGCCATAAGTTACAATCAAAATCTTGATTTTATTTCTTATTTTATTAGAATAGTTTATGTGTGACATGTTTTGCAGACCATGGCATGTAATACATTTATTATCAAATATATCTTATCAATGTCCCCAATATTAAAATGTGGATTTTGGTGGATCTAAAACCACTCATTTGGTCAAATTTCAAGTATGTCCTCACTATTATTTTGACTACCACACTTAATATGTCTAACTTATTTTATCACAAGGCATAGGCTATATATATTTGATCAGTAAGACATCAAAACGCATCATCCATGCAGATTGCATTCAAACTAATATGTCTCACAATTTTGTGAGGCTATTTTTTGGATCCACTCTGAACTTAATTAGTACCAGAGGGATAGTCAGCGCTTGCGCTACAGACATGTTTTTATGTGAGATATTTTTGTTTATTTGATGCATCTGTTTTATAAACACTTACAGAAAGTAAGATATGAGACATTGTAAATCTATTCAGTCATTTTCTTGTTTTTTAAAGTGAAATAGAATATGTTTAAAAGTGCTTGCATTTTTGTGCCAAAAGAAAACATACTTGCATTCATTCTAAATAGTTCAATACATGCTGATATTTTTCACACTATTAATGGAGTTAGATGAGTATATAATAAAAATGGTCTTTAGCAAAACAACTATAACTCTTCTAATTAAAAAAAAGATCATTTGTCCTTGACACTTAATACGGTCCATTAAAACACACTAATGTGTGTGAACATAGTTAATCATCTAAAAAATACTCAACACAACTGAAATTTTCTTTCACAATCCAACACAAACCATATAGAACATAATAGGGATGGCAGCTGGCGGATAGTAGGCAGATATCCGCTCCGTCCGAATCCGTTTAGAGCGGATTTGGATAGTGATATATGGATACGGGGCGGATTTGGATAGTGAAACCACTATCCGTGGCGGATTCAGAGCGGATGCGGATAGTACCCCTTGGATATCTGATATCCGAATCCGATTAAATATAAACGGATTTAGAGCGGATATCCGATTCGTATCCGCCATATAAGTCCATTTAATATCCCTTCACCCAAATATATTAGATATTGAGACCCAAATGAGTTTTTAGTTTTATCTTAAGCCCACCCCATTGAAAATGCCTAACAAAAGTGAGTTTTAATAGGATATTTGTTATATAAATGGATTAGGCGGAGCGGATACGGATAATAGCAGGCGGTGGCGGAGCGGATTTGGATACTAGTTTTAAAAAATAGACGGATATTTGACGGATGCGGATATCACTAATTTTAAACGGATACGGATTCGGATAGTGAGATTTAGGCAGATATCCGACCCGCTGCCATCCCTAGAACATAAGGATTATTAAGTAATTAGCAAATGGAGAAAAGACCAAACGGGACAAAAAGGTCGTCCCTGGTAAAAAGTTGAAAGGAGCTTTCAGCAAACACCGTCTTGAAAAAATAACAGGGTCTATAAAAACGCACTTAGTATGTCAATAATTTCAGAAAATGCAATTTACTCTAATAACCCAACACACCCAATTATCAAAGAATACATCATAGAGGTCGTATTAAATGTAAACTGAATATTTGTGTGCAAACCATAAATGGACCCAACAAAAATGGACTGGAAAAATAGGCTGAAGAAGGAAAAAGGCTTGAGCAACATATAAAATTACAGAATCCTCATAAAGTCCAATAGTCAATAGATTAGCATATATGAAATTTAAAAAGGTGGGAACACCATTAATCATGCATTTAAAATGGTGGGAATACCATTAATTGAAGTTAGATTCTAAAATTACATAAAAAGACAATGTATTTTTAGAAAAATTGTTAACATTAGAAGGATTTTAAAGTAATAAGCCATTTGAGAAAAGACCAAAATGGGGCGATAAGGTTGTTCCAGGTTAAAAGTTGAAAGGGCTTTTAAGTAAATTCCATAGGGGACAAAAATAATATGTAGTATATATATATTAGTACTTATCTTCTATGAATCGACCTTATTTTTTACCTATAATCATCTATTTTTACATAAGAAGATAAAACAAAAATCCGAAGTCCATCTTATTTGCATTGGCTCATTTGTCGTTTCTAAATTCTTAAAGCTATTCCAATGATCAGGGTTTAAACTAGAACATTAATCTCAAGTATACAAAAAAAAAATTATGAATGCCTACAAAGGGATAGATCAAAGTAATCTATATGGTGCAACATGGGTGTAGCAATTTGATTTGGACGTGAATCTAAAAATTGAGAGAGATGGTAACAACAACAAAGATAGTAAAGTAACCCTTTAATGAGTACTAGTTCTAAACCCGCGCTCCGTGACCGGATTTTGAAAGGAATAAGGAAAGATTTTGTGCAAAGAGTTTTTTATATTTCTAATTATACAGAGATAGCAAGATCTTAATCGGACAAATAGAACAAAAAATATAAAAATAAAAGTCAACGCGTTAAATTGTTCAACCTATAATTGTAAAGGGTTAAATAGTCTAAAGCATAAAAGTAACGAATTAAGCTTTCATGTCCTTATGAAAGTAATAGATCATGCAATAACCTTTCAACCGACACTCGAACAACCTCAATCGGACAAATGGACTGAAAATTATACAATAATAAATAGACCGGCAACTGAAACCACAAAATTTCAGAAGCATTTTTTAGAATCAAAATATTAAAATTGGCTTTTGAGTTCTTCATGAAAGTTGTAGATCATGAAATTATCTTTTAATAGACACTTGAATCACCAACGCGTTAAATCGTCCAATCCATAATTGTAAAGGATTAAATAAAATAAAGCATAAAAGTATGAGGATCATTTGATAAATAATCCAGCAAAAAAAATATTTGTTTATGGAGACCAAACATAAAAATTACTTCTTGAATCCTCCATGAAACTCATTAATGAAATTCAGCTTTCAAGCCCTTAATGAAAATCGTAGATCACACAATAACCTTTTAACAGTTGAACAACCTCAATCGGAAAATTGGACCGAAAATTATATAATATTAGATAGACCGGTAATCGAGACCATAAAATTTCAGAAGCATTTTTTAAAATTAAAACATTAAAATTGGTTTTTGAGTCCTTTATGGAAGTTGTGGATCATGAAATTACCTTTCAATGGACACTTGAATCACCTTGATCAGACAAGCGAAACAAAACATAGAAGAATTAAAGCCGAAACGTGCAGTCGTCCAACCCATAATTGTAAAGGATTAAATAGCATAAAGCATAAAAATATGAGGATCATTTGATAAATAATCCAGCAAAAAAATGATTTGTTTATTGAGAGTGGGACCCACCAAATAATAACTTTATCATAAAGTTCCAAAAACACCCTTAACAATCAACAGTAATAACGAAAATACTGAGCATAAAAAAAATGAAATACCCCTGACAATTTGTTATTGGGTGAATGTGGTGCATCTTAAGGCTGGACAAAAGGGTAATTCCATTTTCAACTTTAACTAGTCATAAACCCGCACTCCGCGATGGGGTTTGAAGGGAATAATTGAGCAAAGAGTTTTCTATATTTCTAATTATATAAAGATAGCAAGATCTTAATCGAACAAATAGAATAAAAAATACAAAAAAAAGTCGACGCGTTAAATTGTTCAACCTATAATTGTAAAGGATTAAATAGTCTAAAGCATAAAAGTAACAAATTAAGCTTTCATGTCCTTGTGAAAGTAATTGATCATGTAATAACCTTTCAATAGACACTTGAACAACCTCAATCGGACAAATGGACCAAAAATTATACAATAATAAATAGACCGGCAACCGAAACCACAAAATTTCAGAAGCAATTTTTAGAACCAAAACATTAAAATTGGCTTCTGAGTTCTTCATGAAAGTTGTAGATCATGAAATTATCTTTTAATAGACACTTGGATCACCTTAATCGGACAAATATTACAAAAAATACAAAAATAAAAGTCAACGCGTTAAACCGTCCAACCCATAATTGTAAACGATTAAAAAGAATAAAGCATAAAAGTATGACGATCAATTGATAAATAATCCATTAAAAAAAATTTGTTTATGGAGACCAAACATAAAAATTATATCTTTTGAATCCTCCACGAAACTCATTAATCAAATTCAGCTTTTAAGCCCTTAATGAAAGTCGTAGATCACATAATAACCTTTTAACCGACACTTGAACAACCTCAATCGGACAATTGGACTGAAAATTATATAATATTAGATAGACCGACAATCGAGACCACAAAATTTCAGAAGCATTTTTTAGAATCAAAACATCAAAATTGGTTTTTGAGTCCTTCATGGAAGTTGTGGATCATGAAATTACCTTTTAATAGACACTTTGTAGACACCCATTTTTGTCCCATATCCTTTGATTTAGATTAAGTTGGTTCTTAATTTTGCATTTAGAGGGCATTTTGGTCATTTTCTTAATTGATATTTCATTTCAGCATTTTAGTAAGATAGTTAATTGGTAAGCTTTTCAATTTGGTATTTATTTATCATCAACATTCAAGATTCAAAAACTCAAAAAAATTTCCATATCAGTTCTAATTACAATGGCATATCATATTTTGCATTGCATAATAGAGGAGAGATAAGCACTTGGACCGAGTCCTCTCTTGATTGGACTATTGGTAGTAGGTTTAGAACATTTGTTTATTAGGTTAATTTTGGGCTTGCATTTGGGCATTTTAGCTTTAGAGCATTTTGCACTTGGACTTGATTTTGGGCCTTTAATGGTTGGGGGTGGCCCAATTTATTCCATGTTACTAAATAAATACATTTTTGCACTTTTGTTTACAAAGCACCAAAAGGAAAATTAAAAAATAGAAATTGGAAGTCTAAAAAAATAGTCTCATTTTTAGTTTAGTCTATACACGTTTTTCATTGCATTTGAAGTTAAATCCTCAAGTCATAAAAAGGGGCCGGAAAGAGTTTACCTTTCTATGTTTATAATTTGTTAGCATTTCTTTACAATTATTGAAAACCAAAAACAAAGACCAAAAGCCTTTTTCCTTGGAGACTTTAGTTTCATCCCCTGTTTGTTCCTTGCTTCTAGTTCTCATTCACAAGATCAAGTCTTTACCGGGTAAGCACAAAGTGACCTCAAGGGTGGTGATCTCATGACCTGCAAATGCAAAGAAAAACCAAATCAGTAAGAAAGTAATGCAGCCAAGATCACCAGGCAATAGAGAGACAAGACTCAAATAGAAAGAAACAGAAATGCAAATCAGTCTCGGCAAAGTTCAACTTGATGGTTGTAAATTTAGAAATCAATCAGAGAACAATGTAGCTCGATCTAAAGCAAGCAGCAAGCATTGAGAAAGAAGGCAGCGGGAAGCAAGTAGAGGGAGCATTTTTCAGCATATAGTCAGATCATGCATTTAATTACCTTAGCAAGCATTTAGTCCTGCACCTTCATATCAATCATACATATTTCATTTGCATATATCAGGTAGGACGTTTTTACAGCATTCAATCATCCCATTCCATGACATTTCACTTCACAGAAGCCACAAGGTCATCGCATTTGTCAACAAAGCATCTCACCAGCACATACATCACAAAAGCATTTCATTTAGCTCAATTCATATGCATTTTCGATCTCACATACTATCAGCAACACTCATTGCAGAATAATGGGATCAATTCAGCATACATGTTCCTTATTAAGTAGCATATACACTTTCATTTTAATTGCATTGGCCATGATCATTGAGTCACATAGCATTGCACTTTTAAGGTTTAGACATTTTAATTGAGCATACAGTAGGACATTCGCATTCCATGAACATACGTTTTAGTGCATTTCAGCATACAAAGGCATTCAAATCAATTTCTCATTAACCATGTCACATTGTAGTGTAGATCAATCAGAACATAATTTTAGTAGCATTTTGTTATTGCTTTCATCCTCGCATTTCTAGTAATCATTATGGCAAGTGCTCATTTCAGTCTCAAAACAAGGCAAAAGCAGGGCATGGCAATGGCATTCGCATACAGTAGGTTATTTGCACCAACTTACAAAGTGAAAGTAAGGAACACACTTGTACAGCTGCCTTCATCCCATTGGCTTCAAAAGACAAATTAGAGCCCTCATTGGTCCAGCTCACTCTACCAGCTCATCCAATTTGCAACACAAATCACCTGTAATGAAGAAAGGAATGCACGTGAGAAGACAAAGAAGGAAAACAGGAGGAAACTTGATCGTACTGCCACATCAACATTTGAGCACAAACAGACAAATACAGAGTATATATCCTGATGGTGCGCACACTCACGGGGGGACAAAAAAATTAACCCTGCACAAAAAGCCAAAGTCGGTTAGATGAAGAGAGGGAGTTTTTTAAAGAGAGGAGGGGGTTTTTGGGAAGAAGGAGGAGGCAGCTGAGGTTTTAGGGGGTTCGTACAATCTTAAAAAAAAAAGAAAATGAGGGTTTTACAACACAAAAGGAAGGAAGCGAAGAGAGTTTTGCAAGGTTGTTGAGGGATTTAGAGAGAATAAGAGTAAGAAAGTCACCATAGTCGGAATTAGTGGGATTTGGAGGTTTTTTTAAGTCTAGGATTTAAGCTTTGTTTGATGGAGAACAGAATAGAAGGAGAAGGGAGAGATCTTTCGAGTCAGGGTTTTTCGAGCAGAGGTTTTTGGGGTTTAAGGATCAAAATCTAGGGTTCACAAGAAAAAGCAAATACCTTTCCAGATCCTGCAGAGTCTTGAGTCGTCGGAATCCTTTGTTCTCATCGGCTTCCATCCTTTCCAGTGCTTCCTTTGGGTGTGTTTCTGTCAAAAGAGTCTCTCAGCCTCGGGTATTGGCTGTTGTGTCGAGCTTAAGGTCTCTTTGGGTCGGGTTTGAGTTTTGGGAGCAAAAGTCGATTGCTTTAAGCTCGACACAACAGCCAATACCCGGATGAGTTTCTGGGCTCGGGTTCATTGGAAGCCGCGAAGCGGTGGCCTGAGCCTTTGGAGACGGTGACGGTGCTATCTAGAGGAGAAGGAAGAGAAAATATAAGGGAAGGAGAATGGTTGAATGAGAAATGACGGAGAGGGAGTCACCGTTGGAGGAAGACTCGACGGTGGTGAGACTGAGAAGTAAGGGAGAGGCAGTGGCGAGGGGCCAAGGGGCGACGGTGCTGGTTAAGGGAAGGTTAGGGTTTCGGTTTGAAGAAGAATGAGGAGGAGGAAGAAGAAAAGAAGAAGAGAAAAAAATAAGATAAGAGAAAAAGAAGGAAAAAACGGTGCCGCTTGGGAGGTGATGACCTGTGGATCCCACCCGGAGCTTTCAAGGATCGACCCGAGTCCGACCCATATTTGACCTGCGACGGCCCAGTCCATTTTGGGTTTGCTTATTCTAACTTGGTTCTTATATACTTGGGCTTTTGATTTCTTTGTGCATTTGGGCCTTAGGGTTTAGTTAAGGCTTAATTCTATCATCAAATTTAGTAATTTAGATTTAGTAATTTAGTTAGCTTGGAAATTGAGTTATCTCTAATCAAGATTTGGTTGGTAATAATTAATTAGTATTTTCATAATTAATTAGGATTTATTTACATGTGCATCATGCATCATCAATTATCTGTTTATAACTTCATTTAACTCGTGTTTATATCCGAAGATGAGACTCCCCAGAAAGGGATTCTCTAGGTCGAGGCCGCTTCATAAATCGCGCCGGAATGCCGGGTCGTGCTTTATGGAGTGGCTCCCGGTTGAACACTTGTTTATTTCATAATTAGTCATATTGCATTATCAAATGTCATTTGAGTTTAGTAACAAGGGATTGAACATTTATTCTGAAGATGAAATTCCCCCAGAAAGGGACTCTCTAGGGCGGTACCGTTTCATAAATCGCGCCGGAATCCCGGGCCACGCTTTATGGAGCGGCTCTGATTAAGTGTCCACACCCCTCTAAAATCGACCGTCCATACATCATTTTCATCATGTCTAGGCGGACTCACAGGAAAATCGAACTAGGGGTAAATCAGTAATTATGAATAGGCTTAATTGGACCAATAAAGGGAGTAATTATTTAAAAATTCAAAAAAGGAGAAAAAGGAGAAAAAATCAGAAAACTAAAAGAAATAATAAAATGTGTCTTCAAAAAATGATTTTATTATGTTCTCTTATCTAGTTTTCGAAAATTAAAAAAGGTAAATTAAAGAGTTTTCAAGGTAAGCATTTTCAAATAGAACATTTTCTTTTAAGTAAATTCCAAAAGAAAATTTTTGGAAAAAGAAAGGTTTTCTTTTAAGTAATTCCAACAAAAGTTTTTTTTTTTAACAAATCCAAAAGAAGATTTTGGAAAACAAAAGTTTTTTTTTTTAACAAATCCAAAAGAAGATTTTGGAAATTAATAAAATTGGACAAGTTTTGAAAATTAAAAAAGATGGTAAAAAGATTTTGACACAGTATTTTCAAAAATTCCTTTTTTAAGAGAAAATGATCAACAAGAGAACAAATAGAGAAAGAGAATTAAAAGCGGAATTAATCGACGGTCGTTCGATTATATTCCTCAAAATTCTCGATATTCAAACTTATTTTAAAAGAATGTTTTTTTCTTTTCCTTTTATAATAATTTCCTTTAATAATGAAGATCAAGAGTAAGCATTTAGGAATTAGAGCAACCAACTTAGAAATTTCTCGGATTAGTGTTAGACTCTCAGTACCGTCATATTGACGGGCGTTGTGGGGGTGCTAATCCTTCCCCACACGTAACTGACTCCCGGACCTTGGTTTTGGTTCGTAGACCGTAGTATTAGACTTAGTGTGACCGTCGTCAAGCACATGGTCCATTAGGTCGAATAATCAGTAGGTGGCTAATCACACCTATGCAAAAAGGATTAGTGGCGATTCCTTTAGGCCAAGCTAGTAATAGTTTTTCCTTCTGAAATGATAATTCGTTAAACGGCAGGGTTCGGACCCCCCGGACCCGGAAGTTGCGACACACTTGAATCAGGTTGATCGAACAAGCAAAACAAAACATAGAAGAATTAAAGCCGAAACGTTCAGTCGTCCAACCCATAATTGTAAAGGATTAAATAGCATAAAGCATAAAAGTATGAGGATCATTTGATAAATAATCCAGCAAAAAAAAATGACTTGTTTATTGAGAGTGGGACCCACCAAATAGTAAATTTATCGTAAAGTTCAAAAAACGCTCTTAACAATCAACAATAATAACGAAAATACTGAGCATAAAAATACCGAAATACCCTTGACAATTTGTTCTTGGGTGAATGTGGTGCATCTTAGGACTGTACAAAAGAGTAATTTCATTTTCAACTTTAATATATGTTATTATATATATTTTAACTGTCCCTGACATGATATCCCGTGAAAGGCAGAGAAATGTTCCTTGGATCTGCATTTTTGTAAGGAGCAGAGCATAAACAAATTGCTTTCTAAATTGTACTTATCTGTAAAGATCAATGTTTTACATTACCTCTCAAACTAGAATTTGTAAAGAATTTTTGTAAGAATGGGCAAGAATCCCACAGTCACACCAAGAAAAGCTTGGTATCTCCAGGCTGGAAAAAAGGGGAAAAAATGAGTTAAGAGATGTTTGATCATTATTAAGAATGTACTTCTGGGGGTACTACAACTACTGTCCTTTGTGTTATTGTGTATTAAAAATATGTACAAAAATCATTTACATTTTCACAATGAAATATTAACTACTTTACCTTGATGAATTGGTATTTTTTTTATCTAAATATATATTACAGTTCGAGTATGCTTTACCTTCATTTTCCCCTGTGCCTAACTCTAGATACGATATTATTTTTGAAAAATGCAAGTATCTCAACGACTTTAGTCAAAATTTAAGGGATAATTTCATTTTAGTACCTTGGACCGGACAATAATGATTGATTTGTACTATAAAAAATAATAATTAATTGTTAATAAGGAAATGATAATAAGTTACTAAGAAGAAGGAATTGAAAGTTACAGATCTACCCTTAACAATTATTACGGGTAACAATCATTACGGGTAATCATTTGATACACTATCAGTGTAGAATTTAGACTCCACAAGCAAGGTGAGTTGACACGTGTCCATTTTCTGAATTCATTAAATTTTACATATTTAAATTTAGTCCCAAGAGACATATATCAACCTTCTGGACCCGCACGTGCAGTTTGCTAAACTCCACCGACAGTGTATTTAGAGCTGGCAAAATGAACCCGAAACCCGCCTAAATCCGAACCCGAAATTACCCGAATTGACCAGAAAAGTCAACGTCCCGAACCCGCCCGAACCCGAACCCGAAATTATCCGAACCCGAAAATACCCAAACCCGAGACAACCCGAACCCGAACCCGCCCGAACCCAACCCGAGCCCGAGATCAAAATAATATTAAAAAAATTCAAGAATTATTTATAAAATAAAATTTTTTCATTATTGCTTAGAAAAATCACATTTCTTCCTTTTAATATTAATATTAAATAAAACTATTACATATAAATAAATAAGTCCAAGTTCTTTATAGGTTCAATGAAGGGTCCATTAGCTTTTAATTTGTTTAATCTAAGGCTTGCATTTTGATGATTTGTTTAATATAATACTTAATTTGTTTTAATTTGCTACAATTTAGTATTAATTAGCATTAAATAGTTTAAATTAGTGTTGAAGTATATGTATTTTATATTTAATTCAGTTAATTTAAATGGTGCACACAATACACAACTTAATAATTGTCGGTGGCGTTGTCTTTCCAAAGAAGAGTTTTCGCTTTTAGCAAGTAGGATCATTTTCTTCTTGAGACCTTTTACTTTTTTTCATCATGTGGGAGCCTCTGAATGTCTCTAATGATGAAACTGTTCTTTCGTTAGTATTTTTTAACAATTACTCAATCTTTATATATACTTCCTCCGTTCCAAAATAACTGTCGTTTTTGGGATGAATGTGGTCCTAGGAATATATTGATTATCATGTTATATTATATACTCTATGTTATTATATTATAATTATCAATAAACTTATAGTAAAATAAAAGATAAACAATTATTTTTCTTTTAAAAAAAAGCTTGCACGTTGAATCAGGATGAGGCAGAAATTAGGATCGGACTCTGAATAACGAAAGTGAACCCGAACCCGACCCGGACCCGAACCCGAACCCGAACCCGATCCGAACCCGAACCCGAAAATACCCGAACCCGAAGTACCCGAGCCCGAACCCCCCCAATTGCCAGTTCTAAGTGTATTGAATAATTTTCCTTAATTTTTATAGTATCCAATTTGAATATAATCAGATTTAACTGGAATCAGCACTTTAACCCAACTCAACCACGTGTAGTCTGGGACAAAAAGTCGAAACATAACAACAGGCACACATGTGGAGAAACAAGTCTTGTACAACAAGACAGAATCTGAGTTCTAAGATCATGTTAAGTATTTAAACTAAAACTAATTGACAATAGGAAAGGATGAGCATTAATCAGTTATAAGTTATAACCTATTTAACCGACCAAATCAATGAAATTTGGTTAAAACAATTTGGTTAGTTCGATTTGAACATTCGATTTATTCGGTTCTTCAGTTGATTTTTTATTTTGAAAAAATTCCAACCAAATCGGTGTAGACACCCATTTTTGGCTTATATCCTTTAATTTAATATATTTGCTTCTACATTTGCATTTAAGGTCATTTTCTAATTTACTTTTGGCATTTAGTAAATTCACTCTTTGGCCTTTAGCATAGCATTGCATTCAAAATGCAAAACCCAAAAATATTTTTCAGTTCTTTTGCATAGCCCATATACTACTACTAGTAATCTTGGATTTAGTAATTTAGTATAATCTCAAATTGGTCCATTTAGCTTAATTAAATCCTTGCATTTTTAAGACACATTCGCATTGGCATAATTTAATTGCATTCACATGGTCCATGATTCCATGCAGAGTTTTAGGGCCTTCACTTAGCTCCTTGGATTTGCTTTTAGATATATTTGGTTTAAAAGCCCATTTCATTTTCTTACAAAATACACAAAAAATTTGAAAATTAGAAAATCACAAAAAAGAATTTTATTTCTCATTTTGCTTGTTTTAGGTTTACATATTTTTCCAAAATACAAAAAGATTTTTCATTTGTTTCCTAGTCTACAAATCCAAAAACAGGAATTAAAAGAAAATACAAAAAATGAACTAAAAAGCAAGAATTGTCTCCTCGGCCTTCCCTTTCAATTGACCCTTGGTTTAAATAGGCCATTTCCTTAAACTCCTTAGTTGCCCTGCATGTGTCTAAAATCCAAAAAAGCTTCATTTCAGCACACATGAGACATATACTCTCACAAAAAACAGAGCATTTGTATTAGTATAGCTTTCTTATTACATAGCATCATTAATCATTTGCAATACAGGCATAAAGGACATTCCAAGCATATAGTTAGTCATCCCAGCACTCACATACACAGTTTAGCAGCAGAAATAGTGAGCACTTCTCATCTAGTGTTACAAACAACATTCAGCATATATAAATCATTAGGTAAGCATTGCACTTAATTACTCATTTCATAGATTCAAACAGGGCAGCATATACAATTCCATAGATCATTGCATTTGCAAGCAAGCATTATAAAATCCAGAAGTTACAAAAAAGCAGAACACATATAAGTTCATTTCCATACTTATCATTTTCCAAGCAGTATTCCCTTTGCATATTGTATTTTCAGCATCCATTGCATTTCAAGCATATCATCACAGACACTCAGCAGCAAAACAGAATTAGAAAGTTATACCATTGTTGCTGTCAGATAGTCATTGGCCTTATATTTTCAAGTCCCCCCATTCCATTGGTCCACGGTGGCACACATGTACAACAGGACAAATATAGAGCATGTTTACACTCATATGACAGCAACAATTGGGTGACAATTGCAAGAGGAAAATGACAAATAAAGGGAACGATATACCTGAAGAGAGAGAGAGGACACCCAGTTGATTACCCTTCACGCGTGATCCAACAAATCTCCCTGCAGAAACAAACAAGATGGTTAGAAATTGGAAAACAAAATGGGACAAAAAAAGAGAGCCGTCTGATAGGATTGGAGGGCATGGTTAAGATTGAAATCTCAAGGCCTTTATATACGACACTTTCACTTGGAGACAAAAAAAAAAAAAGGAGGAGGCGGTGAATAAAAAAAATTCCCTAGGGTTCTTAGCTCTTCATTTTACAGCAACACAAAAAAAACATAAAAAAAAATATACAGAAAAAAAGCTCAAAGAAATAAAAAAAAAAAGGGGAAAGCAGAGGGTTTTAGAAAGAGTTTGGGGGATAGTTTTGGAGGCAGAGGAGGTTTTAGAAAAAAAAAAAGGGAAGGAGGAGGGGTTTTGGGAGGTTTAGGTTTTAAGTTTCTTAGCTCCGAAAAATTTGGCTTTTATTAAAAAAATACAGGGGAGATTACAGAGGAAAGGGCTGGTTTCGGTGGAAAAAGCGGTAGGGAATCGAAGTTGCAGCGCCGTTTGTTACTAGGGTTTGAAGTGATAGTCGAGAGAGGAAGAAGGCGACTCAGGGAAGAGAAAGGTTCGGGTCCTTTACTTGTTAATTGTAAGCTTAAATTTTGATTTCATTCCCCTGTTTATTAACTATTTACATATGGGCTTTGATTTATTTTCTGTTTTATATGGGCCTGATTTGTCTTTCTATCTTTAATCATGATCAATTTGGGTTTGTTCATTTATTTATTTAGGACCTTTGCAAATAGATTCTTTTTTTTTTTTTTTTGGCAAATAGATTCAAGTATGAATAATTAATAAAAATGTTATCTTGGTAACAAAGGTGGTAATTTTTTAGTTTAAGTCTAGGCAAATAAAGGCTCAAAGTTCTGATCTTTAGTTAGAAAGGACCGAGATGTTAACAAAATTGAACCTTAGAATGGGATAACAATTGAAAATATAATCTTTGGGATTAAAAGATTAGAACTTGATAAAAGTGATAGTAAAAATGGGATCTTTAATTCAAAGATCTAATCTTTAGAGTGTTGGTACTAGGAAAATTAAGCCTTTGGCTCAATAGGCTTGAATGATGGTGAACCGATAGTAAACATTTAGATTTTGTTGGATTAATTTTGATAAGTAAAGGTTGGAGTTTAAGGTTAATCATTAGAGTAGTAATTAAAAGTGACTTAATTTGATTAACCCTTCTTTAGAATAGTGTATGGCTATATTAATAATTAAAGATTGGGTTCATTAATAAGTAGAAAGACAAAAGAAAGGGGTTCTGATGAATAACCTGGTTAGCTAAAATAAATCAATAAATTTTAATTGAAATTTGATCGGATTTGTGAGGGTTTTAGTTTGGTTAATATTTAGGTTTCTAATTATTCTGTTGGGCTCCCCTAGTACATAGACTTAGGTTTTGTTTTTTATGTGATGGGTGTCACTTTCTTTTGGGCTTTACACTTTAGTTGGGCTTTCACATATATGTATATGTATTAGCTTTGGTCTTCTCAATTTGGGCCTTTATGTATGACTTCAATTTGCATTTGGGCCTAGGTTTTTACTTAAGATTTAGTTTGAAATTTGGGAATTTAGGAATAATCATAAGCACTTCATATTTAAATTTTCTATCTATGTTGTTGTTGCCATGATCATAAGACTAAAATTAAAATGATTCTCATGAAGGGAAAGGAGGGCGGCTCTTTCATGCGTGTCTGAGTTTGCTCAACTTCTCCCGGAGGCTTGGAAATTTCCGGAGGTCGTTTACCATTTATTGGGAGGCGGCCGAAGGTGTTCCTCGTATAATTAATGGGTAATTAATTTTTTAACCGGAAAGCATGCAGCACATGCATTCATGCATCTAAGGTTTAGATTTAATAATTTTCAATTAACTGTCGAAAAAAGAAAATTGAAAAGGAATTAATAAAGAGTTTGTACTTGTAAATGGTGTTACTTCAAATCTTCCAAAAAAATAATAAAATAAAAAGGGTCAAAGTCAAGATTCAAGAAGTATGAAAAAGTAATTTGGTAATCAACTTAATTTGGTGCAATTAAGTAAATTGGTAATTAAATTAAGTAATTTGGTAATCAACTTAATTCGCTGTACTTAATTCGGTGTAATTGAGTAAATCAGTAATTGGCTTAATTCGGTGTAATTAAGTAAATAAATGGCTTATTCCAAGAGTCAGTTAAGAATCAAGGAAAGATAATAATCGGTAAATAGAAGGCTTAATTTAGGATAATGTAATTGAGTCAATTTGTTGTTAAAGAAAAACCAAAAAAAGAAAGAATAAAATCTTTTTCGAAAATTAAAAAGAGTTTGTGTTTGCATCTGTTCTCTTTGCTTTTTCGAAAGATAAAAAATTAATTAATCAAAAATGAGTCCTTTTCTCTAAGATTTCAAAAGAGGGAAAGTTCCCACCAGTCTCAGCTTTCATTTTCATTTAGGGAAAGTTCCCATCGGTTTTAGTTTTAAGTTTCTGGGAAAGTTCCCAGTAAAAAACTTTTTAAAAATTGAGTCGTTTTAACAGTAAGTTTTAAAGAAAATCCTCTAATGAGAAGCCCAAAAAGAGAACAAAATAGAAAACGGGAAAGTTCCCGACATTCCTATTTCAAAATCCAAAAACCTATTTTTGCTTGTTTATTTGCTTAATTAATAAAAGAGTTTAATGGTATGAAGATACTTAAGAATAGAGACAACCAATAATAGAAACCCACAGTTAATTTTAGACTAGTCAGTGCCGTCTTTTTGACGGGCGTCGTGGGGGTGCTAATCCTTCCCCATGCGTACCCGACTCCCGAACCTTTAAGACTCTGGTTAGAAGACTGTTTATTAGGTTTAGTGTTAGCTTTGCCAAGCATCGGGTTAACATTAGACTTAATAATCTGATAGGTGGCTAATCACACCTAGGTTAAAAAAGATTAGTGGCGACTCCCATAGGATTTCAGTAGGTTTTTCCCCTCTTAAAGTCATTCAACGGTAGGGTTCGGATCCCCCGAACCCGGACGTTGCGACAATCGGCCGAACAATCGATTAAATATTATATACTAATTATATTTTTAATGATATAATATTATTTTTAACCTAAATAAGTTAAGGATATCTATTTTGTATTTTTTTAAAATATATTTATAAAAGAATAAATATTTTTTTATAAAGAAAATTTGTGATTTATTCGATTTTTCCATAAACTGACCAAATCGATCGATATAACTTGGTTTGTCTATATATTCGGTTATATGGAGTAATTTGATAGGTTTAACAGGTTGTTATGAAGGATTTTGATTTGTTCGCTTTTTTCTTTTAATTTCAACTGAATCGATCAATTATTCATCCTTAGCAACAGGTGGAGAGACTCAGACTTTAATATAGTCTAATCAACTGAACTAATGTGTAATATCACCACTTTTGCAGTCTTAGGTTGTGCTTAGTGATTGACACTGTTTACGTACTGTACAAATGAGAATACACTGTATAGATTAAATTAGGTACTGTACAAGATTATTAGAGCAGCAATTGAAACGAAGATTACACTTAAGGTTCTGTATGACCTAAACATGACCTTAGTAAATTTGTCTTCAACCTCTTATCATTGACCAAAAAGAGGAAGAAATGGATCCTACAAAAGAAAAAAAGTAAGAAAGTTAGGGAAGATGGTGATCCCACGACTTGAGTCTGTGAGAGTTTTCATGCAATCGTGTATCAATTATACGTATAATAATACATTCATTTTAAAATTCAATCGTAGTAAATGTCTAAAATTCTATATCTATCTAGATTAAAATTTCATTTGGGCTAAACTTCATTTTGAAATCATATTTTAATTAATAACATGCTTATTTGTATAAAAAAGTTTTTTTGTTGCTAAACTTCATTTTAAACAAGTGTGTTAACAAGTGCTTGCGCCGCAAGCATTTTTGTTTTCAATTTGGACATGAATCTACATGTGATGAAGCCTGCTGAATTTGGGCTTACAACTCTTAAACATATAGGAGAAAAGATTAAAAAAAAAGAGTAATTATCTCGATTCTCATTAAAAGTTAATTTAGGTCTTTAGTAAATTTGCTAGCTAGATTTTGAAAATTCATATATAACATATATATTGTACCCCAATATATATAAAAAAAAATTTTACATTTAAAGCTAAAATGTGAAATGCAACCTCAATAATTGTCTAGTACAATTTTATACTCACCCTAAAAAGTAATAAATTTTACTTTTGATACTCACGCGATTGCACGGTAATTCCCACGGACTCAACTCCTTAGGATCATTTCTCCATAAGGAGTAGGTTTATCTCCTCTTTTTTCTTTCTTTTTTTTTTTTTACTTAATCCAACTTGCACTTGCATTGTTGAGGAACTAGCGAAATGAGGCCCAAGATGGAGCTTTTGAGAGTCAGTAAGCTTATGAAGCTTGCAGGGTAGTTGAGTATATAATAGATTCTGTAGAAAGGGTCAAGGACCCTTACATATGGGTGTTCATACCGGACACATGAATGGTCTAGATGTAGATTGTCCATATAGCCTTAGAGCTTTGACTCGGCCTAAGGAAATTGTTGGGCTAGGCTCAACATGTAAGAAACAAACTTATTTCCATTCTTTCATGATTTTCACTTCACATGTTTATCACATACATTAGAGATATAATCTTTGTTGATATTCGAGGTTCTAGTATTAGACAAAAAAAATTTCAGTACTTAAATTTTCCTTCATTAGTTTTACATATTATGGATACTAGGTAGACTACACATGCTTCGCCGCGGGTCTTTTTATTCTCTTTTGGAAGAAATTGATAATTTATCTTAAGATATCAATATTTTGTGAGAAAAGTAAATTGTAATATTGTATAGACCAAAACAAAGAATTTGAACAATGAGGTACACCATATATCTATTTAAAATTCTAATTAAGAAGCAGACAGGATTTTGAGCTCACACATAAACATGCAGTTCCCCATATGCAAGAAATTGAAAATTCAAGAATGAGACTAATTAATAATTAGTTTCATATCAAAATTGAAATAGCAGTATTATGTTTGAAGAGGCAATATAGCCACTTAAAAATAAGTTTTATATAATAGATTGTTTAATTCAAAAATAATAAAAGGAAAAAAAATCAGGCAATTGACAACATAATGTATTAAAAGTGAGTAGGACCAAGAGAAGAGTAAAGGAGACATATCCAAAACCGGCTACATCACTTTAAAGAGTGTTTAAATTTTTTTTTACGTGCAAAAAATAAAACATAATTAATGCAAAGAAGGAAATAATGTTGCTTAGTAGAAATAATGCTAATGTTAATGTAATAGCATGCACAGACCAATCTATTACTGTTTCCCTTATTCATGAGGGAAAATTGTTCTACTTTTCATGCATATATGGTATGAATAGAGGTATTGATAGGAGACGGCTGTGGAATCATATTACCTCACTAAGTAGTCAAGTATCTCACTCTGCTTGGATTCTTGCTGGTGACTATAACATTTACAAGTCCTCTGATGAAAGCTCTCATAGCATCGATGCTCCTGAACTCACTCTTGATATGAGAGATTTTCAACAATTTCTGACTCAGAACTCTTTATTTGATCATGCTTATGCTGGCACTCTCTACACATGGTGGAATAAAAACCCTGAGGATCCGCTGGCCAGAAAACTTGACAGAGTGCTTATCAATGATAGGTGGTTAGACAAATTCCCTAATTCTTTTGTTGAATTTTTGGCCCCTGAATGTTCTGACCACTCTCCGGCATTGGTTCGACTAGATAACACGCTGACATCCTCTCCAAAGCCTTTCAAGTTCTTTAATTTTTGGACTCAACATGCAG